>APFE031213990.1:2766-18140 GCA_000404065.3 Pinus taeda
TGGATATAGGAAGCAATTCAATTCCTTTGCTATCTTACAATGAATAAAATTATGGGTACTTCCCGAATCAATCAACACTATTACCTTTTTCTTCTTGATATGTCCTTCTATCTTGATAGTTTGAGGAGTTGTAATTCTAGCCAATCCATTACAAGATATGGTCGGATTCATTTCTTATTTATCTAGGGTTTGTTCCTGGAGTATATCCTCTTCTTTTGACATTTCTTGTTCTTTTTCTTCCTCCTCTTCACAATATATGTAGAATAATTTCTTCTCAGCACACTTATGCCCTTTAGTGTATTTTCTATCACAACTATAACAAATCCCTTTTGCTCTTTTTTCTTCCAATTGTTGTGGTGTCAACCTTGTAGGTTGTGGAAGGCTAGGGGCAACAACTCTTCCATCTTTATAGTTGTGAGTGGTAGGCTTCCTGGTTGCCATAATTTTTCTTTCCATTTTTCTTGCTAACATGAACGCCTTCTCCAATGAATTAGGTTCCCAAAGGCGAACCTCATGTTGGATATTATCCTTTAAAGTCCCTATGAATATATCAATCCTATGCTCCTCTAGAATATATTTTACCCTTATGTTCAATTTTTTGATGTCCTCAATGTGCTCCATCATTGAACCCTTTTGTTTGAGATTTATCAATTGGATAAAAAAGGTGTTGCTTTTTGAATCCTCATAATGTGCTATCATTTATTTTGTAAAAATTTCCCAAGTGTCAATTTTTTTATGAGAACAAAGCCATCGATACCATACAAACTAATTTGGTTCCAAATATAAAGTTGCAATACGTACCATTTTTGTGTTTTGCACATTATGGAGATTGAAAAATTGCTCCATCTGTAGTATCCATGTTCTGGGATCCTTGCCATCAAACTTCCTCATATCGATTTTTGGAACATGGTGGGTCTTCAATCCAACATTAGAGTCTATGAATCATGATTAACATTTCTTTTTTTCTCATCATGAGTTTCCTTTACTACCCTTTCACCATTAGCGTCCATTTCTTGTAGCAACTTATTCAAATTTATCTTCAATTCTTCCATCTTATCATCCATGCCATTCATCTTAGCATCTATACCATTCATCTTAGCTTCCACACCATCCATATTAACTTGCATGCCATTCATATTAGCTTCCACGCCATTCATACTGACTTCATTTACCTTTAGTGAGAGTGAAATTTGTTGTACTTGGTCTTGTAATTTTTATATATCAAGTTGCATTTCTTCCTCTTCTTCAAAAGTCATGCGAGAGATTTCAGGTTGCTTACAAGGTGATTCAATTTTATTTGGTTGGGTCATTAATTAATGCTAATAATTCTTCACTATTCCCTTTGACTTCCTTCAAACTAATTTTTCAAACCAATATTATGCAAAATTAAAAAAAAAAATACCCACCTTTTTTTCACTTTGTAAGAGCTCGATATTCAATCTGTTGTATCTCTGTAACTGCAGATCTTGAATATCTAAAATCTCGTCCTATGGTAGACCTTTGAGTCATCTTTATAACCCCGCAAGTCTTATTAAGATTGGCTTCTCTAAGGAAGAGTTATGCCAAATCTCCCACAATGACCTTATTATAGACTAGTTCAGTAGAGTGAACCTGTACATAGTGCCACGTGTCACTGTTTCGACCTTAGTAACTGAAACTTATACGAAAAAACTACAGGTCGTTCTATTTCTGAAAATTCTTAGGAGATTTCAATTTGATGCTCAAAACAAAAGTTATGACGATTTTCTCCAGGTCATTTGTTTGGAATGTAATTTAGGAGTCTGCAAAAACCCCAACTTTCTGAGATCATATCTCCGCAAATATAGTGAGACAAGCTTTGACATTTAGACCTGAAGTGCAGAATGATTTTGGCTCAAATGGGTTTGTTTATGTATCTTCTGAAACGTCATAAAAAAACATTTATATAAAAAATGGCACGATGACCTTTTTGGAGAACCGAAACCCTAGAATCCAAAGCTCTAATACCAAATGTTAGGAAACTAGCTCACAAAAAGATAGAAAAGATAGATCAATGCCTTAGAATTCAGCCTCTTCGAGGGGGAAAGCTCCTTTAAATTACGCAAATGAAAAATTATTGGATGATACAAATGCCTAAACCTCTCTTCTATATATAGGAGTCTAAGGGGTCACAATATAACCAAGCTGACATAATAGTAATAACATAAGGGCACAAAAATAACAATAGTGGGTTTCTATGGGGCATACTAATAACAACATGGGGAAAATAGGGGCACAATAATAACAATAAGGGATAGAATGACAATAATAATGGAGGAATCACTAGTATTATAGTGTCCTAACACGAGTTATCATTGTCGTTAAACTTGTTAAAACATCAAATAGCGACAAACTTGTCCATCGTGACAAGACCGAGTTTCACCTTCACTAGACTCGTTAAAACATCACATAGTGATGGATTCACCTAAAGGGTGGAATTATACAACAAGCATATGTTATCCTCCCCAAGCTTGATAAAAATAAAGAGATACTGGTCAACAATGATTGGGGAAAATGGGAAAAGGGGTAAACCACTTTTTGGTAGCAGGTCGCTCTTGAACATGACACTTTCAATCTCTGTGACTACTTGGGTTGGGTTATTTTCTTGATGGTTATCATACCTATGGTCTATCACACCATCCATTACTTTGGTTTTGGGTCAATGCTACCAATTCAGTCAGTGTCACCGACATGTTCAAGGGAAGTCACTTAGATAAAATTCATCCTTTGCAATACTCATAAACCTTCATTTTCATGACCATCATTCCTGAGCCTTGTGTTATTAGTCACATTCCGTCTCCAAAAAATCATTACACTCGTTTTGTGTCGTTGATGTGGGATACATCAAGGCCTTGCTGTGATGAGTAAGAAGAATGTACTGTAGTACCTTGAGGATCATTATCATTATCGGTGATTTCTCTTGCATTTGTTAATAGCTTACATCATTGGCTGCTAATATGATGGTGTCTTCCCATGTTTGACTTCAGATCATATATTCACATGGTTAGACTCGTACTTAAGCAAATGATTGAATGAGATAGAAGACACCAGATCTAGTTTAATCCATTTAGGCTGTGATTTCAGTAGAGTACTAAATCATTTGTACGATGCCTTTACATGGATGATCATCCTATCATGGGTCTATATCTGTAGACGACTATCTGATTTATGTACATGTAATAAAAAGTTTATATGCTGAACATGGGTATGCCTTCCCTCAGCAATTCATGAAAAATCCAAAATATCATGATATTGTGTATTGTAATTGATGCAGGTCACCATCCACTTCAGAACCTCCTCATCACATCGTAAAGCATATCACTTGACATTATTGTTTTCGACTTCATGCTTTAGGGGGCAGCTTTTATAGATCCATTTGGGCATTTCACTCCCAACATTCAAATCAGTACTATTAGGGCTCATCAAACCCTAATTCAGTTGCTACATTCCCTAGACAAGTCACTACACTGAATGCCTTCTTTCCTAAGAGTTTCCTGGCCTAAAGCCCTCCAAAAATGCCTCCTTGAGGGACCAGCACTGTTACCGGGAATAATGTCCACCCGGAGCTACTATTCCCACTAAGACTGGTAGCTATCTTAGAAACAAACAAGTAAAGACTACTTTCGTTTTCCTTTATAAAAATAGATAAGAGTGAAATAAAGGACACCAACCTTAGTCTTGTGCTTGGTTCCTTGCTTGATTCCTCTCCTTCCTGATAGATCTTTGCCGCTTCTTCTTTGTCTGCCCAACTTCAAAGAGAAACTATGGAATCAAAGCAGCATACTACTATCGAAGAACAGAGATCTATATTCATAAATAACACAGGAGCAGATATGTATTAACCATACAAATGCATATATAATCAAACATACAAGAATATGGAGGAAAACTTGAATAGCTTTATTAATATAAAGAATAGCAAGAGGATTACAACCAATTGTTCTGACCCAGCATCTTCCTCCAGCAAGAAAGCCCTTCTTCACCTCAAGTAAAGCTTAGATCACCGAACACTATGAAGTTTCACCAGAAAACCAATAACACTTCTCTACAAGATACAAGATTCCAGCCTCTGGATCTCTGTGATGAGGGATCCATATATAGATGATTGTAGGGGGGTGAGTCATATTCTGGGGTTTTGATTAGTGTCCTCTCTCTGATAGTTCTTGATTCCACTTGGATACTGATGATCTCTTACTCATCCCTAGTTGAAAACAGAGAGGCAAGTGTTAGAGGGGAAGCTTCTGGAAGATTCCATGATCTTCCACCTCGCAAACTATCTTTGCCATTTGTCTATTCTTGCCCATCGTACCCTACAGAGGGTCCATTCAGTATGCATCGCACCCTTTACACTGGGAAGGTGATATGCATTGCACCCTCTGCATTGGGTATTCAGTATGGTCCAGTTTTGACCATTTCTAAGCAGTGTTTAGTGGAGAACTTCTGGGAGATGATGTAATAAACTCACCTTGTTCCTTTAGGTAGTTAAGCAACACTTTTAGGGACTTAGGAGCCCTTAGTTTATGGACATTTATGATTGGGGTTGCAGTGCCCAAAAATTTCTATAACAGTTCTTCTTGCTTATTCTTACCTGATACCTTCCATCTGCTATGTCTTTCATTTAGAACCTTTGTCATCTATCTTCTTAAGCATGTACAGGCATCAGCCTGAATTTTAGAAGGAGAAGTAGCTATAGGAAATCTTGTAGGATTCTTGTAGGAGATGATCCCTTTGAAAAACAAACTCCAGAGACAGGGTCAGCGCAATA
Source organism: Pinus taeda (assembly GCA_000404065.3). Lineage (NCBI taxonomy): Eukaryota > Viridiplantae > Streptophyta > Pinopsida > Pinales > Pinaceae > Pinus > Pinus taeda. The sequence goes on from APFE031213990.1 coordinate 7,550, forward strand.
GGGTGTATGAAGCTTGTAAGGAGTAGATCTTCATTGAGAAGTCATTAGTATAAGATGAAGGCTGAGCATGTAGAGCACCAACAACAACAACAATGAGGAAATGAAGTGCCAAAGTCTAAAGTATGCATAGCACAACAACGACTAAGCATGTAAGTGGCTAAACCTATTCCTTGATTGCATGAATATTATTTCAAAATTGCATGAACTATGGGAATGGTCATGATTAAGTAGAATCGGTGGCCAGCTAATTGGCCACCCTCGTTCAGTTCACACACCCTCGTAGAATTTACTTTAGCCATGTCTAATTCAAATTGCCGATCAGATATGCAGTTAGCATGTGTGGCATGTCAACTCGAGGGGAAAACATTCGAAACCGGTAGTGGTGGCGATGTATAATGGGAGTAAGGGAGGTGATGGTGGTCAGGTGACATGAAGAACCATAATTACACTGGTGTAGGACCAACGGTCCAGATGGGGATAACGTACCCATCAGGCCACCTCATCTCCTCACCGCAGATTATGCCATCATTTAAGTACAATGTGGTCTAAGCCTCCACCACCCTTTGGTTCATTTTCATTTTATGAAGCCCTCGACTGCAGTACTCATCTACCACCTTCAGAGTAGCGAACCAGTAGTTTTCTACCAGTTTTTCAAACCCTCTCGCCTATCAGGCTCTACAGGACCACTAATGCATTCTATAGGAGTAGGAACAACTTCTATAGGAAGATTTCTACAAGAAAAATAGAGAGCAGCTTTGCAGTAGAGAAATTCCGAATTTTTGTCAAATTCGAGCTAGGAATGAGGTAGGCTCGAAAACCTGCTCTGCATATGATATGTTTAGATAATGTGGTGGCTTAAAACTAGAGTAGTGGGTGATGAAAAATGAGGAAAGAGAAATTCAAAAGTGTGTTGTGTTTTTTCTGAGTTCTACACAGTCTCTCTGTTTCCTTCTCTACGTTCAAAATTTTCCTTTTTCTTCCTCACTTTCTACTAAAAAAAGGATGGAATCATAGAAATCAAACCTAAGGAGGAAACGAAAATTGCAAGTCTGTTTACTCTAGCGAAAACCACTATTTTATATAGTCCTCGTTCTATCAAAGTATTGATTTCTTCCAAGAACCAAGAAGCAAATTCAGGTTAAGAATAGTTTGAAGGAAAGGAAAATTGCAAGTTGGTGTTGTGAAAAAGGAGCACTCAGGAAATTCCTTCTACAGTTTCAAAAAAAAAAAACTCGGTTGTCCCTCTGTTTCTGATTTTGGAAATTGTTGTTTTTTCTCCTCACCTGAGCACTTCAGAAAACCACTAAACACCATGCCAGGAGGTTTTATGAGAAAGGAGCCTTTGAACTCCAACAAAATGCATGAGCACCCTCAGGTGGTGGCCCTCTTCACCAGGGCAAATTGGATGTCTTTCTTTGAAATAATTCATGGGTATGATGATGAGGTGACTGGAGAATCATGGATGTCCTTAAGACCCCATTCGAAAACACATGCTACAGTCAGTCTCAGGGGTATGACCCTAGAGCTTACACCTAATTTTATTAGTAGAATGACAAGTCTTCTGCTTGGGCTCCCTTAGAGAAAGGAGGAAAAAACATTACGACAAGTTGCCAAGAAGACATTTTTTCAAACTGAGGAGCATCCTGTAGAGGATAAAAATGGGGTCAGAAGGACAAGCTTACCTCCTCCATGGAGTGAAGTCAGCTACCACATAATGAAATATATCACTTGTGAGGGAAGGTTCAACATACTTTATGGTTATCACTTAAGGTTATTGCATGAATTGAGATATGGGATGGACCTACTTGTAGTTAGAAAACTCCGTCTCCCATATTTCCTCCTCCAGTCTTTGATAGAATGTGTCACTAAGCTGAATGTAGGAGTCCCAGACTAGTTGGCCCACCATGGCCTCATCAAATTATTGGTGGAGGATGCCCTACACACATACACCATCCCCATAGCTTGGGAAATTTTCATAAATATGTCTAGATAAGATGACATCAAAACATTTACTGAGGACATTATCCCATTTGACAGTGAGCAGGAGAAAGAGACAGAGGAAATTGAGAAAGAAATTCATGAGGAGACACAACATATTCAAACAAAGGAGGAACATGAAACAGAGGAGAAATATAAAGAAGAGGAAAAACTTGACAAATCCACTATCATGTTTTTGTCAAGTTCCTTCTTTTTCATAGTAGGTGCATCCTCAATTATTAAGTAATAATTGAGGATGCACCTACTAAGAAAAAGAAGGAATACCCCTCCAAAATATCTATTACCTATGAGAGAGGGAGTCCCAAAACTTCCACCTAGAAGGAAAGAATCAAATTGATAGACTCCAAAGCAGTTCTACAGGAAGCTCAAACCTCTCTACAGGAAACATTGGCCAAGTTGAAGGAGACTAAAAATTTAGAAGATAAGGTAGCATGACAGTCACAAGAGGAAGGAAAGGCCAAAGGGATACGTGAACCAAGCCCTTAGCCTAATTTAGACTCCTATTACAATCTTCTAGAAGGTGGGAAGATCATCCCACAAAAATTCGTTGTGCTTCTTTTCTTTGAATTAGAAAAAGAAAGGGTCAAAACCCACACCTCGATGAAAATTGCTAAATCTAAAGGAGTTGAAGACATAGGGCACATGGAAGAATAGTTGAAAGAATTAAGAAGGGAGTTGGAAATGGTAAGGCACATAGAGAGCATCAAAAGATCCCAACTACAGAAAGAAAATGAATTTCTGAAAAATCAGTTACAGCAATAGGAACCTGAAGGGGGAACAAGTTGCGAATCTTGGAAGGGAAGCAACAACAAGAAGGTTCCCTAGCAAATGATAAAGTAGTAGAGAAACCACAATAAGAGGAAGAGCCACAGATTGATGTTGAAATGATGATAAAGCAACAACAAGAAAAAGAATCTTAGGCAACAGTTGAAGTGCTGATGTTGAAACAACAGTTTCCGGAAAGGGAAGCCCAGATGGCCTGCATGGCCAGTCGGAAATGGAGGCCTTGCAATGCAGACAACCAACTAGATCCTATGCACTATATCTTAAAGACCAATGTCTCCATTCCAGATTAAAACATTGGCCCAAAGGGGCATAATCCCATTCCAAAATTATGGTAATATGCATCTATGTGAGACTAGTTCAGCCGAGGATAAAGCCAAATTGGGAGAGTTCTACTTATACAATATGGCACTCCCTATTATGAATTTTTGGGATCCAAATGCTACTTTGGGAGACCTACAACTCATGGATATGGCTTCTTGGATGAGCCATGATGAAAATAGAGCAGTGGAAATTCAACAGATCATGGCAAAAGAGCTAAGTGAGTCCCTGATGATAAGGGCAGAACTAGAAGACCCCTAAACTCTCATATATGCTCATCAACACCTTGTAAGCAATCCTCAATTTCTCTATGATTATGTTGAAAGGAAAGCACAAACTATCGCTCATTTTGAAGATATGGAGAGATTATTTGGTGATGACTGCCTTCATGCTTGCATGAGAAGGTGGAATACATTGTCATATAATTTAAAGATCAGGGATTACCACTCCCCAACCAAAATGAGGGAGGCTATGGCGAGAGTGCCCCTATACAAACAATCAATGCAAAAATTGAAAGACAACTAGATTGGCCTTAAGTTTAGTCCTCCACTACTCTTAGGACTATTGGAAGGGGTTAAGGAAGAAGAAGAATAGCATCAATGGGAGGAAGTGGACAGAAAGGCAGGTTTTCATGACAGGGAAGAGAACATCACTTCAAAGGCTTGTGATGTTAGGGAAGCTGTTAAAGCTATCAAGGAGGAAGAACTGGAATAGTTGCTTAGAGGATGAGCAACCCATTCAGCAAGGGGGTGATGATGAGCCCCAGAAAGGGGTAACTATATGGGCTCATTCTGCTTATTATTTTCATTTAATCCACCATTCTCAATAGTTTTGTGCATGTTTTTTAATATATTTATGTCAAAAGAGTGAATGGGGATAATCACTTTGCCACATAGTCTAATGAGTGTTTATTGCAGATTTTGGGACATTTTTGGACAAGGACCAGGCATTTATGAGCAGATTAGTAGCCAAACTTGAGGAAATAGAGATGAGGACTTATAGGTGGGGTGTCTCCTGCATTAAATGACCCCTTCCTTGAGTTCTCCACTAGCAGCTTGGAGTTCAAAGGCCCACAATGATGATCCAAAGGGGCAGCGGAGCAAGTCTAATAGAAGCTTCTGTTATCTTCAGTTTAGGCAGCCGAGTTCCTCAAGTTTAGGAGGAATGTTGGGAGTCCCCACTTGTATAAATAAGAAGGCTTCAAGCCTCAGTAGGTTAGCCATTTCATAGTCTATTTTCGCAGTTTTGTGAAACTTTGTACTTAGCTCACTTTCGAGCTCTTTTTGCAGACAGTTTTGTGATGTAACTATTATTTTTTTATCAATGAAGATGAATCAAGCTTTGAACCAGCACTGATCTTTTCGAGAGGGCTATAGATCTTTTTTTAGGGCCCAACCCAAGTTGCCAACACCTCTTTTGTGTATATATATGTTTCTTTCTTGCATTCATAAGCTGATTTTTGTTGTTCAGGTTAAATCTTGCTTTGGTAAAATAGGTTTCTTTTGGTGGTTAAATTAGTTGTTCTTGCTTCAAGTTGTTTAAATAGTTTGCTGTAGTAATAGAGAAATATCCAAAAAAGCTTCCAGTAGGTCTTGATCCCCTTTCTCCCTCCTTGGGACCATGAATTAAGGACAAGGCACTATTGTTGCCACCAAAAACACAGTTTTTGCCTTTCACGCAATTGCTAGTGTGATGTTTTGAGTTGGAGAAGCTGATATTTTCTTGGATTCACATGCTTAGATCATTTCATGTTCATTTACCATGGATTTCTCACATAATTTGCTATTCATAAAGTTCTGTTCAATAGTACTCTACTTTTAGGTCAGATTTTAGGTCAAATTAGGCAAACTCTATTTTTCGGTTCTTGCTTGGGTCAACTTTAAGAAGTAGATATGAAGCTCACTTGAGGAACATTCCAGCTTTTCAACCCTCCATATCACAACCTATACCATCTCATCTCTCAAGATCTCCCCCACTCATTTGCCACATTTCGCCAAACTACCCTAATTCCTGCATTTTTCACAAAGTTGTTCTCTTACCCTTTGAACAAATCCAACCATCTCTCTCATTCCTGATCTTCATCAACAAAGTCCTAGACCCTTCAACACCTTCATCCAACCTTCATTTCCTTTTTTGCCATTGATTTTCCACCTTCAAACCTCCAAAAAACCACTTTCGGCCTCCTTTTGTAGAACTTCGTGTAGAACCTCCCGTAGATCCCCCGCAACCTCCTGTAGAAGTTCATGCGAGTGATTTTTCAAACTCTGATCACCATGGAAGTCTCCAAAAGGATACTAGGGACTTCTTAGGACCTCTCCACACCTTCCTTATCATTTGCAAAATCTGACTCCATTTCCCTTTGCCACCAAACCACTGCATAGTCACAATCAGTGAGATCACAAGCATAAGAAATACACATAAAAATACTCAAAATTACAAAAAGATGATTTCTCTCCATTTCTCTTCAAAAGTAGCTTGAATAAATGCAATTTAACTTTTCAGTAATCAATAGTACCCGTTTCAGTAGTTTCCATCTCTTTTCTTGCATAATTACGGTTTGCTAGGGTTTGTGTTCCATTTCAGTTTTCATTCTCTTTCTGCAAGTAGAATAGCCCTTGTAGAATTAGTCTTCTTCCATCATAGTAAAAGCTTCTTCTGAGAAATCATAGAAGTTGGGTTAAGCTCCTAGCAAACTTGTGCCAGTTGTTCAAGTGACAGCCTGTAGTACGAGCTAGTACTTGTGTATACAACATCGTCACTTCCAAGTTTGTTACGAACTACTGTGTTGATAAAAGTAAAGAAGTAAGCCAGAGGAGTTGGAGCATTATTGCTACAATACTGGAGCTCACCAGCTCTAATTTATATATTATAAAATATAATATATATTATCATATATATAAAGGAAATATTCCTTGAACTCTACATACTCTGCTAGCTGCTCAAACACTGTTGGGGACAACCGCGGATTTTGGTTGATGGCCATGCCAATTTTTACCTCCATCAACACCCAGAAAAATTTGGTCTCTGTGACCCGCACAACATCCTTTGTGGCCCAAAGGGAGGAAAATTAGGTATCTTCCAGTAATCCTTTGTTTACAGGAGGAAACTAACTATCCTCCGATAGGTCCCAAGCTGTGAGAACAATGGAGAGAAACAACCACGTGTATTGGAAGGTTTTTGTCTCATCCTACACCTCGCAACAATTCATGAGGAACTCCCTACAAAGGTAGTGTGACCAATTGAACTACACACCCTTCATGCACTGTGAGGCCAATGAAATTATGGGTGCCAGCACCTTGTCTGCACGACATTTTCTCATGACCCTGTTGGCTAAGATTTGTGTAGTAGCTTGTTCCACAGGGTCGGTCATAGATGTGATATAGTACCCATGTGGGTTCTTCACCAGCTTGAACTTTTCCTTCATTTTCTCTGCTAGGTCTTGCTCACTAGTCATTATGCCAAACTCCTTCGCTAGATTCAACCCTGAGTGCGGCAAGAGCATGATACAATGGATTAGCATATCTTTAATCAGGATTGGCATGCTCAGCCGCAAACATCCTTCATGCACTAGGGTCAACAATTTCTTGATGACAATGAGGTTGATGTTGGAGTGGTGGTAGTGGGGCACTCATAGCAGGTTCAACAACCTCGACTAATTTACTCCACAAATCCACTCCACAGGCTCCAACGCAATGACACCTGATTCCTTGTAATATACTCTCTTCATATAGTTCTTTGTTGCAAGGTGGAGGAACCTCTCATGTTCCACCAAATCCGAGTATTCTAGCTTGAGATGGGGAATCTGCGCTAACCACAAACCTTCAAAAGTGATGCCCTCCAGTAGCAGTGGCGTATTTAGGAGGAATTTTCTTTCATCTTAATCCTTAGGGACCTTCAATTTTCCTTTACACGGAGAGATATAATCCAGCAGTTTGGACATGGGCTCCACCCCCTTGGCATCTATATCCTCTGTGCCTTCTTCAGCCTCAAAATTGACCACCTTCCCCTTATCCTTCATTCATTGTTTTTCCTTCTTCTAGGCCTAGGTAGCAGCATGCTTCCTCGGTGACTCACGCACTAGCATTGGCTTCTTCTATTTGTCTTTCTTGGGCTTGCACGATTCCATCACTGGTGTAGGCTTCGGCCGAGGTGACTTCAACGTCCTAGGCATAGCAGCTGGAGCCTCCATGCTCACAACCTCTAAGGGAGCTCCCTTAGAAGTGACATCCCCACCAGTACTCATAATTTCTGTGGGGCTTGGTCCTAGCATCTTTTCCAAGATGAATTTCTAATTTACCTCTGATAACTTGGAAAATGCAGGGCTCACAGCTAAATCCTTGCAATATGAGTGATTCATAGGTAATTGACATCACAACGCAAAAATTCTAAGGACATAAAGTGTTCTTTGCTGGACGGCCACACATAATTTATTGGCAAATTCAAATTCAAATTTGACTGTTCCCCAAAAATGTTGTCCATAAATGCTGATTTGGCAGAAGATATCCAAATATTTCAGCCTTAAATGCCTTCAATGCTGCCCCCGCACTCCTCTTAACCATCTCGTAGCAGTCGAATTATGAACAGTGACTGTAATGGCCATTTCCTAGCTATGCTACATGGTACCTCCCTCTGTAGTGCAGCTCCCTTCATACCTCTTCTGCTACTGTGACACCACTCTTTCTCATGCAACCCCTCGTCGTGTAGTTCCACTAACTAGGTAGTGTAGTTTATAGTTCCACGAGCCCTTGTAGTTTCCTAGAGCACTAAGACTATGCTACAGTCATGTAGTCATTGGGTGAGATTGTCATTGTATGGCTTCAATTAGCTTCCATTTAACCTTCCCAAAAATGGATCTCCATTTAAATTTGCGAGTTGAACTGCTCCACCATCTGTAATTTCTTTGATGACATATGGTCCCAGCCAGTGCATCTGGAACTTCCCTGGAAACTTGGAAAACTTACTGTCATATAATAAAACCAAATCAATTACCATGAAGGTTCACAGTTTGATGTGATGATCATGCCAATATTTTTCACGTTCCTTCTGAACACGCTGATGGAATCCAACTAGAAATCTATCTTCCTCAAGCTCCACTAGTTGCATGAGCCATTCTTCTAAGGCTTTGTGGTCTTCCATTCCTTTGAAAGCCACTATATGTAGACTAGGAACAATGTATTCCATAGACATCACAGCTTCTATGCCATAGACCAACCTAAAAGGTGTCTAAGCAGTAAGAGTTTTACAAGTAGTTCTCTAAGCCCAAAACACTGCCAGTATGTGCACGTGCCAATCATTCCACTGTGCATTGCAAACCTTTGTCAACACATTCTCCAACATCTTATTAAAAGCCTCAACCATTCCATTGTCATAAGAATGATATGGTGTACTCTTTTCATGGTTAACCTGGAACTCTTTTTTTAGTGCGCTGATCATTCCATTAAGAAAATGTGTACCGTGATGACTCATCAAAACATTTGGGCAACCAAACCTGTTCAACACATATTCAAACAAAAAAATTTCTATTGTTTCCCTTGTATAGTCTTTCACAGGCTGTGCCTCCACCCATCTAGTCAGAGACTGTATCATAGTGATGATATAACTCACACCATTTTTCTTACCTGGGGGTTGAATTGGTCCTACAAATTCAATTTCCCATTTCTCAAATAGTTGTAATGATACTTGCAGATTCACAAGAAGCTCGTCCCTCCTCGATGACCTACCTATTCTCTGACATGCATCGCATGCCCTACAATATGCTTTAGAGTCTTTATGCAACGTTAGCCACCACAACCCAACACGTAACATCTTCTGCATTGTTGCTTTTCCTACATAATGTCATTCCGCAACTCCTCCATGAGATTCAACGAGGATACTATTTCACTCAAAATAAGGCACATAACATTAGAGTATTTGTTTGATCCCATCTTATACAAATGGTCTGCAATGACCAAAAATTCTGTTGCACACACAATTAATTATTTCTTATGTTGACTGGTATATCCCTCTGGAGCCATTCCTATAGTCAGGAAGTGGATAATGTCTGCAAAGTAATTATCTGCTACATGTACTGCAAAGAGTTGCACATCGGGAAGCCCTTCCTCCAAATTAGTAGACTCCTCTCATGTTTCAATGCATGACAGATGGTCAAGTCCCATGTTCAGCATTTCAGGCTTCAAAATTACCTAAAAATCATATTTTTAAAAGAAGAGCAATAATCTACATATTCCACCCCCCTACCAACACAGGCTTATTGGCTAGATACTTTAATGTAGAATGGTTTGTGTACATCTTGAAATGTCTGCTTTGAAAGTAATGTATGAATTTCTGGAGCGCGTAAACCATAGCCAACCCTTCTTTCTCTGTTATCAAATAACTCTTTTCAAATTTTCACAACTTCCTGGTTGCAAACACTATAGGATGATCCATCTCTCCTTCACCGGCCTACATTAGAACTGCTCCTAGTGCAATGCACAAGGCATCAATGTGCACATGGAATTATTTCTTCTAGTTTGGGAAGACCAAGATTGGCAGAGTAACCATTTCTCCTTCAATACATCCAGACTGTGCTGACATTCTTCATTCCAACAGAATGTAGCATCCTTTTTTAGCAATGTTTCCATGGGTGTGGTAATATCAGAATAACTCTTGATGAAATTCCAATAGTATCCAGTATGACCCAGTGTTGTGCATAGTTGTTTTACACTTCTTGGCACCTCCAAATTAATTATGATTGTGATCTTAGCAGGGTCCACCATGAGGCATTTCTGGCACACCACATGACCCAGCATGATCCAGTTTTAAATGGGAATGCAATAAAGTACAAAAATAAAAGCAAACACAGAGATACAATAGAAATAATACTTCAGTTCATTAATGGAGAATATTGAAATATGCTTACAAACAGAAATGGAAATAAACTAGCTCGAGTAATGGTATCTTACCTTTGAGAAGAGATATGGCAGCTAAATGCCTCTGAAGTACCTTACAATGAGGCACAAGGGCCTTTTTATTATTGAACAATAAGAGGAAACCCTAAACAACCAAAACCCTAACCCGAGGAGATGTAACACAAAGAGATTATGGGCCCCATTGGGGTGAGTTGCACAACCAACTTCCCGGGGTCGGGACTTTGTCATATTATCTCTGTTTGACACACATGATAACTCGTTAGAAATATCTCTCCAAGGAATACGATGGAAGATGTGATTTTGGACAAAAAATCATTGGCGTAGATTTCCAAAAACACGTTGTTTAGTTCCTCAAAACAGCTCTTGAAGTTTAGGACCCAAAAAACTGCTAAAAATAGTAAACTATGCTACAATTAAGGAAACTAAAAAACTGAAAGAAGCAATGGTGGGGTTCCAAGTGGAATTGGAGGTTAGCCACCAATATCCACCTGGATCATTCCTCCCCACTTAGGAAGCAATGGTCCCCATTGTTGGGTTGTGTTATATTCTTTCCACGACTAACCTACATAGTGAACCGGGGG
>APFE031213990.1:18570-36951 GCA_000404065.3 Pinus taeda
CTAGTGGGAAATCTCTGTGTATATGTGTTTTATGTGTTATGCTCTCGCATTTTTATTTTTCTTGTGATTTAGAATTCGTATGTAGGTAATTTTTGTACGGGGTTAAAACCTACACCCATTGCATTGAGTTCCTCCATGAGATGAGGAAAATTCTGTTGAACATGGTCCCTGGTGAGCCACTTTCCTTGGTGAGGGAGTTGGCCTACTTTGACAACTCGATATAGTTGGATCTTCTACTGGCGAGTGTGCTTAACCTGGGTGTCCATGATTTGATCAGTTGCAGCTTGTTCCATGCAATCTAGATTTAACTATGTTGGTGTGAGTTGTTCTACAATGTTGGATGTGTCTTGTAATAGTGGAAAGTATGGCCAAAGGTGGTCCACATTGAACATTGGGTGCAGGCCAAGGAATGGGGGAATGTTGAGCTCAAATGCATTGTCCCCCACAACCTTGGTAATGGTGTAAGGACCATATCCAAGTGGTCTGAGTTTCTGATAGGCTCTAGTATGGCATTCCTTTTGCAAATGCAACCAGAATTTGTTGCCCACTTGAAACTTGTATGGCACCCGATGTTGATCATGTCGCTGTTTGTATTTAACATTTGATTTCTTTATAATATCGTGGACTTGCTAGCAGATATGTTGGATGTACTCAATGAAGCTATTTACCTTATCTGTTTTGGACTGGACATGAGGAGAATCTAATTGAGTAGCTCCAAATGGCATGGCCACATCAATGGGACATAGTGGCTGGAATCCCAAGCCCACCTCAAAAGTTCTGTGGCTAGTCGAGCTATGGAGAACCCAATTATAGCTGTGCTAAACATAGGGAGGGTCTCATCCCATACGTGTGGAAGCTTTGATTTGTACATGCACAGAATATGTATGATCATCATATTGGCAACCTTTGTCTGGCCATTAGTTTGGGGATGGAAGGCTATGGACTTTGTGAGTTTGGTGTCCAACATCGACCAGAGACTAGACCAAAATGTATTGAGGAACTTGATGTCTTGCCCTGAGATGATAGACTATGGGATCCTAATGTGTACCGACACTCATTCAAAGAGGAGTTTAGTAGTGTATTTTGCTGTGATATTCTTCTTATAGGCCGCCATAATGGCCATCTTTGAGAACTTGTCGATGACCACAAAAACACAGTCATTTCCATGCTTAGTAGGAAGGCCCGACATGTAATCCATGGAGATGGATTCCCAGGGTCGACTAGGGGTAGGAAGTGGGATATACTGGCCTTCCTTCTTGATTGTTGGTTTGGCAATGGCACAAGTGGCATTGGATCTGATGTACTTCCCAACATCCTGTCAAAGATTTGACCAGTAGAAATACTTTTACAGTACTGCCATTGTTTTCTTGACCCTGAAATGCCCATGAACCCGACTGTAGTTTGCTTCCCAAATCATCTTGGAACGCTCGCTTGAACGAACACAAAGGTGACCTAGGTTGCATAATAGGACATCTTAGAGGTGAAAATGTGGAACATGCTAACCCTCCAAGAGTGTCCAGTATGTGTGGCCAAATTCTGGGTTGCTTTCATAGAGAAATGGCCAATCAGAAGTCTCGTTCCCACAAGAGTTGAGAACGCTAGTTAACGCCATGATCGGTGGTCGACTGAGGCAATTTGCAACATTATTGGTGTTGTTCTACTTATATTTGATATTCAAATGGAACTGTTGCAGGTATGTTGACCACTTCTGATGGTGATCATTTTGCAACTTCCCTTGGGTCTGTATGAACTACAAGGGTCAGTGTTCTGTCTGGATGATCATTTCCTTCCCCAAAATGCAATGCTTCCAATGTCGGTAGGCCTACATAATGGAATACATCTCTTTCCCATAAGTGGGATACTTCTAGACTATGTCCAAAAGTGTCTCACTACGATATGCCACTGGATGCCCGTGTTGAATAAGTATTGCCCCAATAGCATAGCCAAAGGCATCTGTCTCAATCTCAAATGGTTGTTACAAGTCTGGTAATGCGAGCACTGGTGCCAAGTAGAGGTGATGTTTCAACTCTATGAATGCCTTCTGTTGAGGTTCAAACCAAAATAATTTTTCTTTTTCTCCTCTCTTGGTGACTTGTCTCAGGGGCCAAGTGATATGAGGAAATCCCAACATGAACTTGCGGTAGACGTTGGTGAGACCTAGAAAGCTACGAAGCTCTATCAGAGTGGTTGGAGATGACCAATATTGAATGACATGGATATTGGCTAGATCCAAATGCACCCCCCATTCATCAATAATGTATCCCAGATATTGAACCCAGGTCATGCCAAAAGTGCATTTCTCTAAATTAGCACATAACTTTTGTTACCAAGGTGTTTGGAGAACCTGTTGGATGTGGTGGAGGTGCTCTTCCCAAATTTGGCTGAAGATTGGGATGTCATCCAAGTATACTACTACAAATGAGTTGGTGAATGGCAGCAAGATGTCATCTATTAGCCTCATGAAGGTTGCAGGATCATTCGTCAACCCGAAAGGCATAACAAACCATTTCAAAATGTCCTCCTTGACTATGAAGATAGCCTTCCACACATTGGAGGGTTCGATTGGTACCTGGTGATATCCTGACTTCAAATCAATCTTGCTCAAATATTTTTCCCCCTTTGAGTTGGTCCAGAAGGTCATCAATCCATCGGATCAGGTACCTATTCCAGACAATGATCTTGTTCAGTGCTTGATAGTCAATATAGAGTCTCCAAGTCCCATCCTTCTTTTGTACCATCATGATCGGGCTCCCATAGGGTGATGAAATCAATCGGATGTGACTTTTCTGTAGCAGTTTTTGAATCTGCCTCTTGATTTCATTGTTCTCTAGAACAGAGCACCGATAGATTGGTCCATTGGGAAGTGGTGCACCCAGTGTCAAGTCGAGGGAGTGCTTGATATGATAGTGTAGAGGAACCCCTACGGGGGAGGAGAAGATGTCCTCTTACTCCTCCGCGACCTTGTCCATCTGTAGTTGTCGTGTGGAGGGGCCCTGTTTAGAGGTCATAACCACTGTCCTCTTCTTTCCTTGGGAGCGTATCATCAGGAAAACAAATTTCCCTGTTTTGGAAATGAACTTACTGCATTGTTTTAGAGTAACCAAAGAGATGGTGGTAGGCAGTGTTACCTCTGATATCTTGTATAACTTATTTCAAAGTAACAATAACAACACAAGGCCTTGATTCATACACAACATGTCACTTCCACAAGTATGGTTGGCCTAATAATACATCACAAACATCAAGGGGAGCAACGTCACACAGTAGCTCATCAGTGAAGGGCTTGATATTGTATGGAAGGCAGCAGTATTGGCTCATGTGAAGATCTCATCCTTAGTGAAGCCACCCAATGGTGTATGATTGTGGATGTGCTATCATCAGTAACCCCAGCCACTTCATGACCTCTACTGAAATGAGATTCTTTTGGCTCCCATTATCGATAATGAATTGTAGCGGGGAGCCCTTTACCCACATTTCGGAGTGGAAGATGTTATCCTCCTCCTCTATATCTTTGGGTTACTCCTTTTGAATATTCATGGTGGCAACGATGGCGTTGGGCTCTACATCAATAATCTACTTCCCTTTGTCATTACCCTTGTCGGGTTTTGACTCAGAGTCGGAACATGCATTTCATTCTGAAGCCTTTAGCTTGGCCACTAGTGACTGCTTGGCCTAACACTCACATATGTTGTGAGTGGAGCTCTGACGTGACTCACAACACATTCTTGTGTCCTTTTCCAGCTTTTCGGTGCCATTCTTTGCTTTTGGCTTTGGCAGGTTTTCCTAGGCTGCCTCCCGTTGACTTTGTCCTTTGTTTTGTAGTTTGGGGGCACCTTTCCCTTTCTTAAAATTCACTGATCCAAATTCTCGCTTCTTCTATTTAAAATTTTGCTCGATCTTGATGACATATTGGTATACCGTGCCGAGCAAGGAGATGTTCAGGAATTCGATTTCATCCCAGATGTACCTGTGTAGGTAGCCACGATATTTGAGTACCAAATGGTGCTCTGAATCCTTGATATCTAACTTTGTGCGAAGGGTATGAAAAATATTGGTAAACTCTGGAACATCTTGGTCCCTTCCCTGCTACAGCGTGGTCCACTTTATGTATTGATCCTCATAGCTTCTGATAGGGTAATACTGCTCCTTTATGGCAGCCCAAAATGAATTCCAAGTGGCTATGGCTAAAAATAGTGAGGTCATACTTTCATCCTTCTACTCGCAGTAGGTTTCCCACCAGTCATTGATGTGGGGGGCAGCTTTGAGAAGAGAAAAAGTAATCTTTCACCAACCGGAAAAATCATGAATAGAAAAATACCATTCTAGCGGATTTAACCATTTATCTATAGTGTCTACATCTATCTGACCCTCAAATATGGGAATGTCAAAGTTAACTTGTAACTTAAAGGGTGTGGTGCTTCTAGAGTAGCCGCTGGAAGTAGATTTGTTGCCCATGGGTAGTCGCTGAACGATCCGGGAAAAGTTGTCCATCATTCCATTCCTTTGTCATGCGAGGGCCTCTTCGAGCAAGATTTTGATAAGATCTCTTGCCCCCTCATCTTTCCATCTACCATGGGAGGTCGTCGGGATTTGTGATGTTGGTCTTGAAAAGGTTTGACCAGTTCAAGCCATAACTCCTTATATCCCAGCATCATTGGGGACATGAAAGGAAAAATAGAGAAAGAGAAGACCACCTTGATACCACTGATCCAGATTTAAACAGGAACGCAATAAAGTAAAGAAATAAACACAAATACAAAGATACAACACAAATAATATTTTAGTTCATTAATGGAGAATACTGAAATATGCTTACAAACAAAAATGGAAATAAACTAGCTCGTGCAATGGTAGCTTATCTTTAAGAAGAGATGTGGTGGCTACATGCATCTAAATTGCCTTAGAATGAGGCCCAAGGGCCTTTTTATTATTTAACAATAAGAGAAAACCCTAAACAACCAAAACCCTAACCCGAGGAGATGTAACACCAAGAGTTTATGGGCCTTGTTCGGATAAGTTGGATAGCCAACTTCCCGAGGTCATGACTTGGTCATATTATCTCTATTTGACATGCATGATAACCCATTGGAAAGATATCTTTGACAACTATGACTAAAAATAAGAGTTTGGCCAGAAAATCGTTGGCATATATTTCCAAAAAAATGTCCTTTAGGCCCTCAAAATGGTTCGGGAAGTTTAGGACCCGAAAAACTGCTAAAAATAGTAAACTATACTACAATTAAGGAAATTGAAAAATTGAAAGAAGAAATGGTGGGGGTCCAAGTGAAATTGGCAGGTGGCCACCAATACCCACCTGAATCACAACAATATTTTGAAAGGGACACAGAACAAACATCTTTTCAAGCTCAGTGCAATCTGATATCTTAGGCATGTATCCAACATAAGCGCAAACTGGCTACATGGCTCTATACCAGCCCAAGCACTATCTAATCATCAAAATATACGTCGAGGAATTTGTGAATAAATTCTTTGAATGCCACGATGACTATGCATGAGAATATTGCTTACGCATCATTACGTCCAAAAGGCATCACTGTATACTGGAAACATCCCCACTTTGTTGTGAAGGTGGTCTTACTCCTGTCTTCTGGCATGATCTTAATCTAATGGTATCTAGAGAATCCATCAGTGAAAGAATACGCTTCCTATCCTCCCACATTGTCTAGTACTTCATCAGTAAATAGTTTCGGAAAGGGATCATGGACACAAACATGTTTAAGCTTTCTGAGATCTACGCAAATTATTATTTCATCCTTCTACTTCTATTCCTGGACTACCATTCGACTCACCCAATCAGACTCCCCCACAGTTTTAATAATGCCTACTTCAAGCATCCTCTCCAAATCCAAGTCGACCTTCTCTTTGTATTTGGGATTAAAGCAATATGGCCTCTACTTGATCGGCTTCGCATCTGGCTTACTTCATCACACCCATGTCCCCTATGATAACTTTTAGGTTCAAAATTTTTGTAGGAAACAAATCGTGATATACGCAGAGTAGCTCAACGACTCTATCTACTGTAGCATCATCCTAGTACTCCCCAATCTTCGCAAGCCTTGGCTCTGCTTCTGTGCTAATGTTTACTTGCCTAGTTTTTAATGGCATGGTGATATCTGGATTCTCTATCTGTGGTCCCCCTACCTTACAGTGGCCTACTGTTTCTAGAATGTTAATATTCCTTGGATCCTCATTGTCTCCTTCAGTAGTCACATTATAGCATTCTAGCACATGGCACAACTGGGTGCTCCAATCTGGTTGAATTAATTCCAAGGGTTCCTAAGGGATTCAAAAGATCATTGCCTTAACCTCTTGAAGCACCTCATCAAAGCTTTCGAGCCCATCTTCAAAGCTAAAGGTCCTCACGAATCCTTCTCTCAAAACATTCCACTCTACAGTGCGATGGTGGAGCTCCATTTATAGCTACCAATTCATAGGAATGATGTCCAAAGTCTGACAAAATATATGCAACCACTATAACTAGGGCTTTGTTCCATAAACCTTAGTCCAATTTTCTAAATGAATGCGCGGATCATTTCTCCCATCATATTTCTCAGTTAGTTAAACTTTTGGGCAACCAAACGACAATCTCATCATTCTTTAGCACTCACGCCACTCTTCAAAATAGTTCTTATGCGTACCCCACAACTGTGCGAGCATAGCCCCCAGTCCAATGCCTAAAAGCGGTAATCCTTTGGAACTTCTCTTTCAAAAGCATCCAAAAATAAGGAAACGTTCATAGCTTCGATGAGACACAACGCATCGATTTGGTCATCATGTTGTAGAGTAGTGTGGATTCTTCATGCAACCTATTTTTCCAATGTTCCAATTCTTCATATAAATCTGAGGTATAGGAACTTCAGTGTTCCCATGCAATTTGTCCATCAGATGTCGAATTAACCCAGTATTGGTCTCGCGTTGTTATCTTATAGATCTGGTCAAAATCATCGTCTTTTTCCTCGTAGTCAAAAGCCGGTTCAGTATAGCACGCCCTTATGTATGGTTTGGTGGGCACCAGTATTGCAGCAATAATGTTGCAACTCTTGGAACTCCCTTCTTTAATTTTATCAACCGGTAGTTCATAACAAACTTGGAAGCGACAATGTTTTATGCACAAGTACTAGCTCTTGCTGCAGCTGTCACTTGGTTAGCTCACACAAGTCCACTAGGAGCTTAAGCCAACTTCTATGAGCTCTTAGAAGAAGCTTTTTAATTGATGGATGAAAGCTAACTCAAAGGAATCTAATCTACTTGCAGAAATAAACTGAAAGCCAAAAAGAAACACAAACCCTAGCAAACCCTAATTCTACCATCTAGTCCTACTGATGCGAAAAAGAGGATGCAAGATACAGAAAGAGATGCCATAACTTCTAGGAAGGTAAAATACATGTGTCTAAACTACTTCTATCTGAAGAAAACATCATTTTGTATTTTTGATTAAGTTGTCAGATTTACCATGCATGTGTTTTTAACTGGCTTTTGACTGTGCAGAGGTGGATTGGCGAGAGGAAATGCTTGCAGGAGGTTGGGAAGGTTAGAAGAGGTCCTAAGGGGTCCCTAGCACCCTTCCTGAGAGTTTCACAGTGATCGGATCTCAAGAAATTACTTTCGTGAGCTTCTACAGGAAGTCTGCAGGGGTTCTACAAGATGTTCTGGGATTTCTATAGGATGTTCTGTAATTTTTCTACAGGATGTTTAGAAATGGGTTTTTGGAGGATGGATGGAGCGAAAAAGGTGAAGGAATGAGTATGGAGGTGCAATAGGGGTGTAACAAGGTCTAGGTTTTGGTGGATGGAGCTGAGGAGTGATAAGGACGGTTGGATTTGTTCAAGGAGAGATAAGGCAATGCTACACAATAATATGGGAAGTAGGTCAACGTGAGGGAACGTGGTAAAGGTAAGGCAAGGATTTGAAATGGAGGATGAAGTAGGCAGGTTGGATGGTTTATGGGAAGGTAAGGAAGGATAACAGGTACTCTGCAAGTAGTTTTTCAAACTGAACAAACAAACACTTATAAAACCTATGACCTAGTTACTTCACTCTAATCTGACCTAACAACAAAAGTAAATGAACAGAAGTTTATTCAAAATGAAATAAGAGAAATACCTATGCAACTAAGCAATCATAAACTGAAGCATGCAATCAAAACTGATATCAAGTTCTACAACTAAGAATCCAAAACTATTAATTGCATGGTGAAGCAAAGACAGTGTTTTTGGTGGCGACAAGGTGGCCTTGGTCCCAGCTCATGATTCCACTGAGGGAGAGGTGAGATCCAAGGTGCTTGATGGCCTTTTTCCGAAGATATTCCCTATTATTGAATTATCAAACAAATTTGAACATGAAAGGCTACTTTAATCATCAAAAACAATCTAAATAAGAAAACAAGATTTGAATCTAAATAGCAGATTTTATTCTAAGAATGCAGCAAAGACACATGAAAGTAAAAAAAGGAGGTACTGGGCACTTGAGATGGGCCCAACACCAAGAGCTACAGCATCTTAAGAGATATTCAGAGATGGTGCAAAGCTGGATTCATCTTTATTGAGCAAGAAAAGAAGAGTTACATCAAAAACTGTCCACAAGGGAAAGCTTGAAAAGGTGCTGAAATGCAAAGCTAATCTATTGACTAAAATCGAACTACAAACTAGCTAAATTTTTCCTACAAAGTGACTAACTACTGGCTAACTAAAATGAGGCCCTAAGCCCTATTATTTATACAAATTGAGGACCCCAACAGTCCTCCTAAACTTTAGGAACTCGACTGCCAAAACTTGTAGTTAACAACACTTTTACTAGCACTTGCTCGGCTGCCCTTGTGATAATTGATTTGGTGGCTTTTGAACTCCAAGCTGATGGTGGAGAATTCGAGGTAAGGGCCCATAAATGAAGGGGACACCTTCCTACAAATCCTCTCCACGAATTTGGCTGCCAAGTGCTCATTTAAACCTTTGATTTTGTCTGCAAATTGACCAAAAAGACTACACAAAGCACGCATTAGACTTGTTGGCATAATGACTAACCCAATTCACCTTATTAGAATAAATATAATAAAAAAATGCAATAAAATAATGAGAATGGTGGATTAATTCGAATTAGGAGGTTGAATGAGCCCATATAATTATCCATCTTTGGGGCTTATCATCACCCCCTACTGAAAGTGTTGCTCATCCTCTGAGCAACTAATCTATCTCCTCATCTTTGATGGCCCTGGTGGCCTCCCTGTCATGCCAAGCTTCTGAAGTGATGTCCTCTTCTTGGTCATGAAACCTTTCTTTTCTCTTTGCTTCTTCCCACTGCCTGTGCTCCTTTTCCTAGAGAATTCTCAGCTTCCTATAGAACTGTCTCAACATCTTGTAAAGAGGCTTTTGTGTCCAACCTTTCCATTCTCTCCCTCATGGTGGATGTCTTTGGGCTTCCCCGCTCATAAGTGATGGATGCCTTGGAGGGGGACCTCTCCTTTGGTGTGGTAGGGGTGTCTACAATTATGATTGGCTCTTTTGACAGAGGTTGGGGTCTTCCAGTCTTAATCCTCACACTCCTTCTTGCCTTAAAATATAGGGGAGGCTCCCTCTTTCACTTTCCTTCTGCTTGGGAGATATGATTAGGGTGGTCAGCACAAGTGTTTCCTCCCTAGCTAGAATCTCGGGTGATTTCTCCTTCTGCTACCCTTTCCCCAGACTTCCTGTAGAAAGTCCTGTAGTGGCCATTTTTTGGCTTCGTCTAGAATTAGTTTTCTGGCTTCCTCTAGAAATGGTTTTTACTGATTTGGCTTGCTTGGCTGGGGGTGCCTTCTCTTTGACTTGTGTTGTGGTTGCCTTGGGTGTGCACTCACTTGTTTGGACTTTTTCAGTCCTCTCTGCCCGGGTTTGCAATCGTTTCTCCCTTGGCGTCTCTGTTTTTACTCCACCCATAGCTTTGGCCTCAACAGTTTGTCCCATGTCTTGCTTTTCTTCTTGCTTTTCCTGTGGTGGTCTGTCCTGGGTTTCCTTACCCTTGGCTTTCTCCTCTGTTGTTTCCTAACCTACTAGGGTACCTTCCCGTAGTTGCTGCTCTTTAGAAATCTATGTTATGTCTGCCCCTTGAGTTTCATGTTGTCGTAACTAATTTTTCAGCAGTGCATCTTCCTCTTGTAGCTGGGAATTTTTTAGTTTTTATTTTTAATGCTTTCACTGTGTCTCATCATGGCCCACTTTCCTCTTAATTCCTTTAGCTTTCCCTCCATGTTGTGTCGAGTGTTTTTTCCATCAAGATGCTCAGGTGAGAAAGCAGGTAGAACTAAAAACAGAGGGATAGCTGAATTTTCATCTTTTTCTGAAACCAAATAAGGAATTTCCCATGTGCTTCTCCTTACAACATCACATTGCAATATTTCCCTTTCTTTTAAACTGCTTTTATCCTGAATTTGACTCTCTACTTTTGAAAATATATATATATATATATATATATATATATATATATATATTATAATATATTGACAGAACACTGGATAAATAACACAGGTTCTTTTTAGAGAGTAGGCAGATATGCAAATTTGTTTCTTTTTTCATACAAACTGGTTTCTATCATTGCATGTATTTTCTTTACAGCAGAATTTGAGAAAGAAGGAGACAGATTTTGAGTGCAGAGAAGGAAACAGAAAACTGTGTAGAACTCAGGGAAAATATGCATGCAAACTTTTAAACTTCACTCTTTTTTCAATCCATTGCTGTGTTTTTAATCATTCAAATAAGTCAGATGCAGATAGATTTCCCCGATCCTACCTCACTTCAAGCTCGAATTTTGAAAAAATCCTTCGGTTTTCCTTCTGCAGAGTTGTTTTCTGTGTTTCCTATAGAACACTTCCTGTAGAAGCGCCTTTAGAGCACCCCTACGCCTCTGAGCGAGCCTGATACACAGCAGAATCTCGAAGATAGGTAGAGAAACTAGTGGACAATGACTAGTTAATCATTTTGTGCAAACTTCAGTTGAGGATGTGGCAAGTGCAAATGAACAGCAGTTTGTGAGTTTCTGCCAAGCGTTCTTTAATTGTTGTGTGATTTGTGGTGAAGGAGTGAGGTGGCTAGGTGTACGTGGCCACATGTAGACTATAGTGCTATGATGAACTATATGTTCTCTTCTTGTTAATCAGTTGCACTGGAGTTCAAACGACCAACAATACCTATTTTTTTAATTTCACGTGAGTTGTCTAACACGTATGCTGCATGATTCCTGGCTGAGTGCTAGAGAATTGGACAAGGAACTATCGGCTTAATCCCACCATTCCATTCATTCATGTAGTTTTAAAATTAGACTTATGCAATAGAGGAACGAGTTTCAGTCACATACCTAGAAGTCAAATGGCTGGTCTGAGGTGTTGTGGTCTTTCATTTGCTACATGCACTAGTTTTTGTGGTTGCATGATGGATTGGTGGCTAATTCATGGTTGTTTTCCTTGTGCATGTGTCCTCTGGTCAGATCCACACTGCAAGAGCTGGCTTCCACGTTCAGATATGCACCCTCAAGCTGTTGCTGCTGAATTTTCACAGGACAGAAACGTGTTTTCGCCATTGCTCCCGAACGGTAGACCAGATCAATGTGAAACTTGTTGAGCATGTTCCTATCATCATTATGCACCTCCCATAGAAAACTTGTGATCAATGAATGCACAAATTTCGAGAAAAATAGAAAATTTCTGAAGATTACAGAGATCAATTTATCAGAAACCGTGCATTAGAATTGGCTGAAACTGCTTGAGTAGGTTACTATCACCCATATGCATCTCCTAATGAAATAGGTTTTGAAATGGATGTATAAATATGGAGAAAATGAAAAAATGGCTGACGGTGATGGAGGCAGATTTCATGGA
The DNA here is from genome assembly GCA_000404065.3 of Pinus taeda. NCBI lineage: Eukaryota > Viridiplantae > Streptophyta > Pinopsida > Pinales > Pinaceae > Pinus > Pinus taeda. The sequence continues at coordinate 30,437 of APFE031213990.1, forward strand.
AAGTGTGCACCGGAATTCGTTAAAATTGCTCAAGCATGTTGCCATCATCCCTATACAACTCCCTCTAAAACGGTTTTGTAAATGGATGCATGGTTTTCAAGTTATGGAAAAACAAATTCTGTTCTATGTATTTTTTTCTTCAAAGCATTCTACAAGTTTTCGCATGGAAAGAAAAACTGAGCTTGGGCTATGATGCAGGCATGGAGATGATGGAGGAGGAGTTTGAAAATTGCAGGAAGACTTCTGAACCCTTAAGGAAGCTATCATGTTCACCAAACTACCTTTTTGCAATCCATTTTTAGCTTCTTGTAATCTCTACAGGAACTTCCTGTAGAAAACACAGTTTTCATAAAAGAAGCCCAATGAGGTGGAAAAAATGGTGGCGAAAGGTGAGGGAAGGAAACATGGATGTGTGCAGACCTCATGGACATATTCCCAGCCTTCGGGTCCTCTTTGGAGATCAATTTGACTTTTTTGTAAGCTTCATGTAGAAGACACAGAACTTCCTGTAAAAAACACAGTTTTCATAAAAGAAGCACAATGAGGTGGAAAAAATGATGGAAAAGGGTGAGGAATGGAAACATGGATGCTTGCAGGCCTAACCAATAGATTCCAAGATTTAGATTCCCTTCCAAAATTGAATCTGGCTCGCCTGAAGGTTCTACAGGATGTTTCTTGTAGAAATACAGAACTTCCTGTAGAAATGCCTGTAGCTTCCTGTAGAAGGCCCAAAACTTCCTGTAGAAGGCCCAATCTCAACCTGAATGTGACCAAATCCTAGGAGAGGTGAGTGTCCATGGAGGGGGTGTCTAAGGGGATGTCCTTGAGCCTGGTATAGACCCCTGTCCTCGTTTTGCACGCCCCTTTTTCTGCAAAGTATTCACTACAGCCTGCAATTTTTTACAGAGACCAGTCCTGATTTCTCTTCTTTTTTTTTCCTTTTTTTGTTGAAAACAACTAGGGCGCCTCATGGAGGTTTTCGCCCTAATTGCCTGCCCTGGGCGCCTCCAAGGGAGGTTTTCACTCAGGGATCTTCTTCTCTTTTTCTTCTTCTCTTTTTTTTCTTTTTTCCAACCCATTGACCGCCTCATGGAGGTTTTCAATCAATGAGCCAATCTAAGGCGCCTCCGATGAGGTTTTCACCTTAGGTTTTTCCTCTTATTTCCATTTTTCCATTTTTTTTCTTTTTTTTTTCTTTTTTTTTTCTACCCTACCCTACTTGAAAAACAAAATCGTTCTCAAGTATAAGAATACTTCCAATGAAGCCATGTGCACATCGATATTAGAGACAAAATGATGTGGAGGCTTGAAATGCATGCTTTGACAGCTATCTGGACTTCAGAGACTAAATGATTTGACTTTGAAGGGATCAAGCATAGCTGAGGAAGAGAGTACGACTACAACTTAGTGACCGCCTGGAACCATATCTCAATATAGCTCTGATATCCTTGGTTCTTTTGCTGATCTAGATCATTCTTCATATCTTCTTCTATCATGACATTCTCATTTTCCTCTTTTTGCTGATCTTTCTCTTGAATACATGGAGGATTTGATGGTAACCATGAGGGAGCTTTCTCAATCTCTGATTCTGATCTCTTTTCTTCATCAAGTGTAGCCCATGGTTCTTTGATCTTTTCTTTTGAATCTTCTTTTGCCTCTGGTCCTTCAATATTGTCAATATAATCTCTGTTTTGCAACACTCTTCCTGAACTTTGGTGAAGATCATTGAGCTCAAGAGGAGTCATTTGGACATGGTGTGCCTCAGCTTTGCAATTGGATTGAGCTACTCCATTGTACGGTTTTGGGAATGGTGGTACGGGTGGTTGAGTGGAGGTGTATATTTGAGATGGATGTGGATGGGATTGTGGTTGGGCAGGCATTTGGGGTTGCCTTCATGGAGTAGGAGGCGATGGTTGCAGTTGAGCAGGTCGTGGAGGAAAAGGAGCAAGAGGAGTGTTGTACTAGGGCCTCCACCCCTGATGAGGTGCATTCCACTGAGGCTGTGGCTGAGCATAAGAGTGAAACGAATGAGCAGCTAGTTGGGCATAATATGGATCTGTGAAGGAACAAGGAGGAGGTGTGAACTAGGAAGGGTGAGCAGGGGGACCCCAAGAAGGCACGAAAGTGGCTTGATAGGAGTCATAATAGGTCTCGGATATCCCTTGCAGTTCCTGTTGGTAAGGTATGGGTCCATGTGACCTCCTTTGGTTCATGAAATAGAGTGGTTCAGTGACTTCTTTGGCCCTTTTATATGCAGCTTTGATTCCAGGCAAGGAAGGGCATTGATTCGTAGGATGGTATTCTTTACAGATGAAACACACTTCTAGGGAGTGCAATGGACATTTGTTCCTAGCATGCTTTCTAGTGCACTTGGGACAAAAGATGGTCAAAGCCCTCTTGGCTTCCTCTTGCTTCCTTTGGATCTGTAAGGTATCTAGTTGCACGGCAAGAAATTGCCTCATATCGCTCTTGAAATCTTCCATCTGATTTGAAAACTCGTTTTTGGATAAGGTACTACTCCTAACATTTCTATTTGCAGTCATTTGCTCCAGAGGAATGTTTTCTTCTTCTTCTTCCCTTGAGGTTCTTCAAATATGTCTTGTTGTCCACCTAAGGGTTCTTTAATCACAGCCATCGAAGAAGAGAGAAGGTTGGTTGTGTGAAGCAGTGGGGGCATTGTGCAATCATTTTTCTAACTTATCTCTACTCCTACAAGGCATGAAAGGAAATCTTTTTTGTTGATTTTTGTTGATTTTTTCTACTTGTACTTGCAAAATTGAAATAGATTGAACTGCAACTAACTATCTTTCTCAAATGAAAATGCAGAATTGAAATGAAAGCAGGAAAGGACTAATCTATTTTGCTCAAATGAAATTGCAAGAATGAAATGCTAAGCTACGCTTTCAGAATGGAAATTGCGGAATTGAAATGCTAATCTATGAAAGCAGGAAATGTCTACTCTAATTTTGCAGAAATGAAATTGCAGAATGGAAATGAAATAAACTACTTAGCGGAAGGTTGTAGTAGAAAATAAAAGAAAATAAAAAATCACCAACAATCTGACGCTTCCCCGGCAACGACGCCAAAAAGATGGTGGGCCCCAGTATTGCAGCAATAATGCTACAACTCTTGGAACTCCCTTCTTTAATTTTATCAACCCGGTAGTTCATAACAAACTTGGAAGTGACGATGCTGTATGCACAAGTACTAGCTCTTGCGGTAGCTGTCACTTGGTTAGCTGGCACAAGTCCGCTAGGAGCTTAAGCCAACTTCTATGAGCTCTTAGAAGAAGCTTTTTAACTGATGGATGAATGCTAACTCAAAGGAATCTAATCTACTTGCGGAAAGAAATTGAAAGCCAAAAAGAAACGCAAACCCTAGCAAACCCTAATTCTACCATCTAGTCCTACTGATGCGAAAAAGAGGATGCAAGCTATAGAAAAAGATGCCATTACTTCTAGGAAGGTAAAATACATGTGTCTAAACTACTTCTATCTGAAGAAAACATCTTTTTGTATTTTTGATTAAGTTGTCAGATTTACCGTGCATGTGCTTTTAACTAGCTTTCTGTACAGAGGTGGATTGGCGAGAGGAAATGCTTGCAGGAGGTTTGGAAGGTTAGAAGAGGTCCTAAGGAGTCCCTAGCAGCCTTCCTAAGAGTTTCACAGTGATCAGATCTCAAGAAATTGCTTTTGTGAGCTTCTATAGGAAGTCTGCAGGGGTTCTACAGGATGTTCTGGGGTTTCTACAGGATGTTCTGTAATTTTTCTACAGGATGTTCAGAAATGGGGTTTTGGAGAATGGATGGAGGGAAAATGGTGAAGGAATGAGTATGGAGGTGAAATAGGGGTGTAATAAGGTCCAGGTTTTGGTGGGTGGAGCTGAGGAGTGATAAGGATGGTTTGATTTGTTCAAGGAGAGATAAGGCAATGCTACACAATAATATGGGAAGTAGGTCAACGTGAGGAAACGTGGCAAAGGTAAGGCAAAGATTTGAAATGGAGGATGAAGCATGTAGGTTGGATGGAGTATGGGCAGGTAAGGAAGGATAACAGGTACTCTGCAAGTGGTTTTTCAAACTGAACAAACAAACACTTCAAAACCTATGACCTAGTTACTTCACTCTAATTTGACCTAACAACAAAAGTAAATGAACAGAAGTTTATTCAAAATGAAATACATGAAATTCCTATGCAACTAAGAAATCATAAACTGAAGCATGCAATCAAAACTGATATCAAGTTCGACAACTAAGAATCCAACACTACTAATTGCATGGTGAAGCAAAGACAGTGTTTTTGGTGGCGGCAAGGTGGCCTTGGTCCCAGCTCATGATTCCACTGAGGGAGAGGTGAGATCCAAGGTGCTTGATGGAATTTTTCTGAAGATATTCCCTCTTATTGACTTATCAAACAAATATGAACATGAAAGGCTACTTTAATCATCAAAAACAATCTAAATAGCAAAACAAGATTTGAATCTAAATAGCAGATTTTATTCTAAGAATGCAACAAAGACACATGAGAGTAAACAAAGGAGGTACTGGGCACTTGATATGGGCCCAACCCCAAGAGCTATAGCCTCCTAAGAGAGATTTAGAGCTAGTGCAAAGTTGGATTCATCGTTATTGAGCAAGAAAAGAAGAGTTACATCAAAAACTGTCCGCAAGGGAAAGCTTGAAAAGGTGCTGAAATGCAAAGCTAATCTACTGATTAAAATAGAACTACAAACTAGCTAAATTCTACCTACAAAGTGACTAACTACTGGCTAACCAAAATAAGACCCTAAGCCCTCTTATTTATACAAATTGAGGACCCCAACAGTCCTCCTAAACTTTAGGAACTCGGTTGCCAAAACTTGTAGTTAACAACACTTTTACTAGCACTTGCTCGGCTGCCCTTGTGATAATTGATTTGGTGGCCTTTGAACTCCAAGCTGATGGTGGAGAATTCGAGGTAAGGGCCCATAAATGAAGGGGACACCTTCCTACAAATCCTCTCCACGAATTTGGTTTCCAAGTGCTCATTTAAACCTTTGATTTTGTCTCCAAATTGACCAAAAAGACTACACAAAGCAAACATTAGACTTGTTGGCATAATGACAAACCCAATTCACTGTATTAGCATAAATATAATAAAAAAAATGCAATAAACTAATGAGAATGGTGGATTAAATCAAATTAGGAGGTTGAATGAGCCCATATAATTATCCATTTTTGGGGCTCATCATCACCCCCCGACTGAAAGTGTTGCTCATCCTCTGAGCAACTAATCTATCTCCTCATCTTTGATGGCCCTGGTGGCCTCCCTATCATGCCAAGCTTCTGAAGTGATGTCCTCTTCCTGGTCATGAAACCTTGTTTTTCTCTCTGCTTCTTCCCACTGCCTGTGCTCGTTTTCCTAGAGAATTCTCAGCTTCCTGTAGAACTGTCTCAGCATCCTGTAAAGAGGATTTTGTGTCCAACCTTTCCATTCTCTCCCTCCAGGTGGATGTCTTCAAGCTTCCCCGCTCATAAGTGATGGATGCCTTGGAGGGGGACCTCTCCTTTGGTGTGGTAGGGGTGTCTACAATTGTGATTGGCTCCTTTGACAGAGGCTGGGGTATGCCAGTCTTAATCCTCACACTCCTTCTTGCCTTAAAATACAGGGGAGGCTCCCTCTTTCACTTTTCCTTCTGCTTGGGAGATGTGATTAGGGTGGTCAGCATAGTTGCTGCCTCCCTAGCTAGAATCTCGGGTGATTTCTCCTTCTGCTGCCCTTTCCCTAGACTTCCTGTAGAAAGTCCTGTAGTGGCCGTTTTCTGGCTTCCTGTAGAAGCAGTTTTCTGGCTTCCTGTAGAAACGGTTTTTACTGATTTGGCTTGCTTGGCTGGGGGTGCCTTCTCTTTGACTTGTGTTGTGGTTGCCTTGGGTGTGCCCTCACTTGTTTGGACTTTTTTAGTCCTCTCTTCCCAGGTTTGCAACCGCTTCTTTCTTAGCGTCTGTGTTTTTACTCCACCCACAACTTTGGCTTCAGCAGCTTGCCCTATTTCTTGCTTTTCTTCTTGCTTTTCCTGTGGTGGTATTTCCTGGGTTTCCTTACCCTTGGCTTTCTCCTCTGTTGTTTCCTGACCTGCTAGGGGACCCTCCCGTAGCTGGTGCTCTTAAGAAATCTATGTTATGTCTGCCCCTTGAGTTTCATGTTGCCGTAACTAGTTTTTCAGCAGTGCATCTTCCTCCTGTAGCTGGGATATTTTTATTTTTTATTTTTAATGCTTTCACTGTGTCTCATCATGGCCAACCTTCCTCTTGATTCCTTTAGCTTGTCCTCCATGTGGTGTCGAGTGTTTTTTCCATCAAAATTCTCAGGTGAGAAAGTAGGTAGAACTGAAAACAGAGGGATAGCTGAGTTTTCATCTTTTTCTGAATCCAAATAAGGAATTTCCCATGTGCTTCTCCTTACAACATCACATTGCAATATTTCCCTTTGTTTTAAACTGCTTTTATCCCAATTTGACTCTCTGCTTTTGATATATAT
>APFE031213990.1:52674-84625 GCA_000404065.3 Pinus taeda
ATTACTAATAGTAATTTTTAAGCTCCAGGTTTATGATAACCTATGGTAATACCAAGATCTTACAAGATTTTATAATTGAGTAAAATATTTGCCATGCCTGGTGAGAGATTCGCCAAAAAATTTATATATACATATTATATCATTGATAAAATCGCCTTCCATTTTTCCTATATATCATGGAGATTCGCCCATTTATTATACTTATAAATTTAGGGGGGGTTCTTAAAATTTTCCTTGCGTGAATCTGACCAAGCCATCTGTTGTGAGATGATACTCCTCACTGTCACCTTCACCTTGTTGTTGTAACCTTTGCCTCAACTGCTGATAGATGTCATAATTTTTTCTTTCTTGCAAGATCCACTCTTACAAATACATTCCATAAGCACTTACGCATGCAAATTTATTCACCCACACCCTTCTACTAAGAGCATCTACAACTCTATTCTTCATGCCCTTAATACATCTAATATGAATGTCAAACTCTTTGAGGGTAGCAAACCATATAGCTTTCCTAGAATTTAGATTAGGTAGGTCAAACAAGTACCTCAGTCTACTGTGATCATTCTTTGTAATAAACCTCCTTCCAAAAAGATATTGCCTCCACCTCTTCAAGGCATGAATGATATTTTCCAACTCAAGATCATGAGTAACATAAACTTGCTCATGCTCGTTCAATTTCCTTGACTCATAACAACCCACCTTTCCTTCTTGCATCAAGAATCCACCAAGTCCTTTCTTGAAAGCATCTATACATAGCATGAACTCCTTATCAGGATCCTTTTGATGCTGTTGGAACCACCGACATGTCAAGGGATCTCCCCAGTAAGAAGTCCCAACTAGACTTCATACCATTTGGACTAAGAGTCCTAGTAGTGGGTTGTAAAGGTATGCCTTGACTACGATAGCGCATAGAGATAAGTGTGATATATTTGTTGGAAGAAAGTGTCTGAAATTGCAGTGAGTCAAGTGAGATGCATGGGGGTCCTAGGACATGGAGGGGGAAAAGGAAGCATGCCCCTTAGAAGCCTATAATAGTATGCAGCTTGAAAGGAACACACGAGTTGAGTGATATCGTAAGTTGGAAAGACGAATAGTTCACAATCCAAGGTGATAGGTTAAACCAAGAACACGACTTCAACTAGATTAATACAATCATATAAAAAATAGTTCATACACAAATGCGTAAGTTAAAAAACATACATTGCTAAACTAACCAGAATAATCGAACTACAATAACAACATATCGATGAAGACATGCTGGCTCTGTTTTATCTATATATATATATATATTAATGATATTATAATATATATTTTTATATTATATATATTTATATATTATATGATATATATTATATATATATATAAAGTGAAAGTTCCATCCATACATGCACCATTGACAGCCACTAGCCCCAATAATGGAACATTACATTCAACACCATCCTCCAAATATATGTACTTGCTCTATGTTGTGGAGAAGCTAAGGTTGGTCACATACTCTCCAACCCTTCTCTAAGAAATGCCTAGCCAAAATCTTGGCTCCCAAAAAGCACGTACTATGAGTTGTGAGGTTCTATATAGAGAAAATGGCGGGTGAGCCTTTACAATCCCCTTTGACTCTTGGACTACCCTCATGACTCTTCACATTACAACATTGCATGTTCACATTACACTAATAACACTTGGAATTTCACTTACAATACATTTAGAATAATACAATTTCCATATATACCCATGTGGGACAAAACAAGGCTTGTGTTAGCTTGACAAGACAAACAAAATCACTCAAGGTCTTGAGGAGAGACGAAATCGGTAACCTCCTCATGGTAATATTTAGTGATGAACTGATACCAAGCTTGGTACTTCTCTATTGTGTCCCCATACTATTTGATTGCATCTTTACTGAAAAATACCTTTTCCTCCATGGCTTATAATTATATGATTTCTGAAATCTTTGTCTAGATCATCCTGAAGCATGTGCAACACTATCCTGAGTGTGGTTGGACCACTGATGTACCTTTGCATTTTCTCTGTGTTGATCTTCAAGTCATTGTTGGTGGCTATGCACATCAGTTTCTCTATGTACTTGTCAACATCTAGCATGACTTGGTTCTTCCTCATGGCCTGTGTGAGGGTTCTGATGGAAGGGGTCTTATGCGTTCACACTATGAGATCCAAACTCCTAAACAACTGTGCTTAAGGATCCTTAATTCTAGTGATGAGTAGAGGGAGTTTTTCATAACTTTGGATCCGCATCTGAATCCATGCTTTGTCAAGCTCAGCATGTGGCTTCATCTTCTTGTGCAAGTAAAGCAGGGCTCCCTTCTACCTCATTTTCCATTCTTGCATGTGTGCAATAGCATTGTGAATGCCTTTGAGTGTTCAGGCTGTCTGCGCGCATTGATTTTGAAATCCATATATATGGAAAATTTCTTTGTGCATGGTGAAAAATATTCTATACACTGCCTACATGGTGGCCTCCAAAGTTGATATCTCTGCCACCGTTTCTCTCTTCATCTTTATCATGGTGAATCCCGCAGACTACTATTTTCTCTACTTGGCCTCTTGCAAATCCTTCGCCATTGAATCAATCTCTATGACCAATAACTTAACTATCAAACTTGTGGCTTATGAATAAGCCTTAGAAGCCTCAACCATGGTAGCTAGATGTCTTCTAACATCAGGTGCAATCACCCTTTCCTCTATGTGAGCAAGTGATGTTTTATCATTTGGGAACTGGTTTCTTTCTGCCTATACAATCCTCTGATGTGCCTCATCAAATTCCAGACTGTACACATCTATCTTTGGATCATATTCAAGGATAAAAAATTCTCCTTTCTCCCTTAGGACTGGTTGTGGTTTTGGGGGTGGCAGAGACTATGGTTTTACCTTAGATGCCCTCAGCATGAGATCAATGTCTTGGTACTCTAGCTCTGGCTCTATCTCCATTTATGTTACCTTGACCAACTTCTTAATCTACTGAGCAAGTGCTCGAACCTGCACTTGATCAACTTATTCATCATTTGCTGGCTGCTGTACTGCTTCAACCTGTATCTGCACAATTTTCTTTGTTAGTGCATCTTGTCCTTCATCTTGTTCCCATTTCTTCCTTTCTTCACTCTCTCTCCTCCTGAGTTCTTGTTCTTCTTTCAGCTTCTTCTCCAACTCCTACAATCTCCTTTTTGTCTCTTCCAATGTTTTGTTATCCTCTTTGTCTATCCTACTCTCCTATCCCAATGTCACCTCTTTTCATCTATCTCCAAAGCTGCTCTCTCAATAAGTGGATCTTCTTTGGAATTGTAGATTTTATTAGCCTATTCGCTCTCAACAATATTCCTCTTTCCTTTGTCTTATGCTAGTTTTTTGCTCACTTTAATTTTTTTTGTTGCTTCCTATGGTGTTGTTGCCTACAATGCTGCTTTCCATTCTATAGACATGCTGACCGGTTCATTGAGCCTAGAGGAGTTACAGAAATACCTCTAAGGATCTTCCTTTGGCTACTGACATGCCTCATCAACCCATGGAAAGTACACCTTCACACAGTGGTTCTTGCATATGCAATGTGGATGATATGGATTGAAACTCTTGATGCCGAACCCAAACTTCTTCAAGTACTCCACCTCAAAATCGACATCCTTCGAGGTACGAATTTCGTACAACCTATTTTTACAAAGGAAGAGTGGGCCATGGTGCCTTATTCCTCATGTGCAATCTTGTTCACAACCCTGTGGAGATGTGGTATGCAACCTCTTGCAAGACCAACTTGTCCGTGGAAAACCTCGGTAGCTCATGTGGATGCTTCTCTGCGCCAAACATCCTGATGAAGGTGCCACAAGGTGAGACATACCAATATGTAACGTTGAGCAATGCCTGCATTGCTTCCTGGGACATGCAAGGTGGGTTTTATTCAAATATCATCCTATACAATAAGGTGATAAAGTGGTTAGACAACCTTGTCATGACTCCTTAGTAGATGCACTTAGAGAGAAACTTGCAATAAACATTCAGAGCTTCTTCTGATGGTGTCAATGTCCAACCCATGCCAGGGAACTGTTGTTGGGCATATATTGCATCAAGAAGGTATGTAGATATATAGAATCTTACTTGTCCATCATCAGGTAGATTTTGAGAATGTGACACATGCACCTTTATCTAAAGAGCCAACATGTTTGACCGGTTGAAAGGACTTCCTTCATTTTCTAACTGATCCAACTTGATAACACAACTTTGTGGTAAGGTCTGCATGCTCTCTTGACCATACAAGTGACATGTGAATATGAGCGGGAGTTGGTAAGCCTTCCTGAGTGACTTCATCTTGTAGGCCTGGTTTGTTGTCATCTTGAACTTCGATGACTCTTTTACCCAACACTTCAAGATATCTCTTGTGTTTACATTGTTGTTGGGAGTAAAGAACATTACATCCATGTAGTACACCAGCTATGGCAAGTGATACATCTGATGGTAGTTTTCCTTCCTGAAGGTGGGAAGTTGTGTTCCACTGGCATTGCGTGAGACAACCTAGTGAATGACATTTGAACATGTGAAGTCGAGGTACCTCCATGCAACCTTGTATAAGCTTGACTTATCAATGTTGACATAGACTTGATGGTCTTGCAGATCTTCCTTGAAATTTCCTGCAAATATGTCCTTTATTTCTTGCCATGTAATCTTCATGTCCTTCCCTATGAACAACCATGTGTCTACATAAATGGGCAATTTTATTGGCACCTGTTCAACCATGTCTCCAAAGCTACTCTCTTTAGTGTCCTCTGATCCATCTCTCCTTGAAACCATGATTCCTATACTGCTGAGACACTTCTCAACAAATGATGTACCTAGAGATAGATCGAACACTCATGACAAGCAAATGTCAGTTTAAAACACAATGAAATTCATGGAATGATCATGCAATAGACCGGGTGACTACTAGGTAAGATTGCATAGTAGTGGCTCTCAGGGTTGGGAGACTGTGAGCTGGAATTGTGAATTTCTCAGTCTCAGCTATTAGTGAGATTTTTGCTAACTGGATCTATGCAAAGCACAGTCCATCTGGGCTAACTGTGGGTTGAAATTACATATTGCACAATTCAGTCTAGCTTAAATGTTGCCTAAGATTGTGCATTGCCCAATCCCAATGGACACTTTTGGGAACTGACTCCTAGAATAGCGCAGAGGACTGCTCAAGGCCAGTGATGGGAAACTTCTGTGCAAGTCCTAGGGCAAGGCAGAGCCTCAAGTTCAGGAATGTATAGAGCATGCCGGTGAAAGCAAGATATGAACCAAGGCAACCTAGATCTACCCAAGGGTGACTTGCAAATGAGTAGATTTGGAAGCGAAAGAAAATTATGGTGCATACAGGAGTGAATGATCATGCATGCAATCAAAACCAACGTAGGAAACAATGAAATAAACGAACAATGAAGCTGGTAGGAGAGGATCGCAACAACGATGACCGTTAGTGCAAAAATAATGTGATGCATTCAACAATTAGGGGAGAAAATGAAAAGCTTGAAAAAACACTTCTACAAGTTAAAAAAAACTAAAACACTAGTGGTCGTTCAATAAAATATGAAAAATAACACTCCCACAAGCCAAGGAAATAAAAGCAATAGAAAAGTAGCAAAAACTTCAAAAGAAAAACTTACTGGGAAAAAATTGCACTGAATGTGCTAAAGGTTCCTAGATGCCTCAGGAATACTAGAGCTACAAAATAGAATGTATATAATGAGATATGTGGTGATGCTTAATTAGATTTAGAAGATTTAGGGTTTATGACATGCATGCCACAAATCTAGGAAAAAGTAACACTTGGAGGGAAGTTTCTAAAATCGACTTTGCATGTAACTCCCAATGCTAAAAATAGATCACTATTTTTAAGGGATGTTTTTTTCTTTTCTCTTTTCTGGGAAGGTTGTCATTCATGCATGGGAAGATTGCACAGTTTTTTAGGGAACCATCCAACTTGTGGGCACATGCATCAGACAACAAACTGAGGAATGCTTCTGCACAATTCCTGGACTGAGTGGCTCGGGTTTCCTCTCATTCTTTGTGCAATTTCCCAACTGAGGACAAGTTTCCATCTGGGTCAGTGCATTTCCTGAGCCAAAGTCTAGCGTTGGGATGTTCTACGCAATTTTCCTGAGCAAGGTTATCAAACTTCTCTGTGCATTTCTGGAGAGAAGTGTTGACTGCTAGGCTGCTTTGTGCATTTCTAGAGAGTACTACTAAATCTTGGTCTTATCTGCACAATTATTGAGAGAAAGGATAGTTTCCCTATAGGATTTCATAGTTTTCCAAGACATTTCTAGAACCTAATGTGAACCAAGTGTCACCTTGTGGGCGAAAAACAAGACAAGTTATCAAATAAAAGTTGTCAGGTGAAAGGTAACTTCAAATAAAACACAAGTAGTTGACAAGTGCAAGGCACACTGTTAAGATTTTGAAGAGGGAGGCGAATACAATATTTTGGAGGGTGGTTGTAGCCACTACAGCATTGGTGACACACTAGTAGAACTCTAGTTCTCTGTATCGACCTTGTTTCTTGAAAAGCAAGTCTAACTCCTCTGAAAGTATTGTTAGATTCTTTGTTCGCCATGGCTTCTACACTAGCTTGTGTAAAGGATATATTCCCTGGAATTCTCTTGATCAGTCATCACACATATGAAGCTAGGTCAACCAAGTTTTTTTTTTTTAGGAAGAGGGGTGTATTGATGCACAAGTAATATAATTGTCAGAGAAGAAGAGGCACTTATTTATTTCATGAGGCAAAATTGATAAGGTTTTCCCCCCACCTTACTCTACTTGACTGAGTAGACAAGGGTTAGTGGAATTATAGAAAAGCTAATTAGAGTAGGTGGTACTAGTTAAAAGTGAAAGTGGTGTGTTTTCCCCAAGCTTCACTTTGAACATAACATTTTTTACTTCAGGGTATCATCAACAAAAGAAAACAAGCTTTTCAAAAAGAGAGAGGGCAATAGATAACCATTTTTTGATAGTTGTACAAGTCCTCTTGTACTTCACCTTTCTTCTCTCAAGAGCCAAACATAGTTTCATGTGAAGCTAAACCTATGGGTGCGTAACAAGCAAAGGGCAAGAGTAAATGAAAGAAAAACATGGAAGAAAGTAAATAAGAAAGAAAAACAAATAAGAAGAAAACACTACTCCTACTCCTACACTAAACAGTGCATGAACCTACGCACGTAAAGTGATATTTCCAATGAAGCCACCGACAAATTGGTTGACCCATGTTGGTGAAGGCATAGCTGATAACAAAGATAAGCATGTAAAATAGTGCACAAAAAATATAAAATAATGAAGACCAACACGCCCAAAGTTTAAATACTTCCACAACAAAGAAAAGAGTAAACGCACAGGACAAACACTCCGCAGATGTGCCATGGTGTTGCAACACACTGTGCACAAATGAGAAGCATGTTCACTCTTTCGATTGTGACAAATGAACAAACGTAAAAAATCAACATAAGTTATGTTTCATACGAGTGCTCACTATGTATGATTCCTCCAATGCAGGAGCAATAGGATTGTGTGATACAAGTGGGGATGTTAAATCTGTTAACCAGATTGACCTTCAATGCAAACAGGAGAGAAATGAGAATCCTAGGTTCTTTCAACACATTTTTTATTTCAGGTTGAACTAACCTTAAAATAGAAAGGACTGGACATAACCATCATCTTCGGTTGAAGTTCCTTGACAGCTTAAGGGTTTTCCACATCATCGTCAGGCAGATCATCAAACACGTGTGGCTTACACTGATCAACATCGAATGAATCAACATCATGATCGAATGAAGGAACAAAAAGATCAAAACAACCATGATCAGAAAATTGAATATGTTCATTGACACCCTCATGATTTGACGAATCATACAGAGGGGTTGATAATAAACAATAATGTTCACCCTCTAAGTTTTCAGAAAGAAAATATGATATATTGGTTTGATTTGGAAAGAAATATGTGTCCTTTCCATAATACAATGATATACTGATATCCGATGTGTTTTGTGAATGGTCGAATGTAGAGGCATCTGGGGATGAATTTTCGAAAGACAAATGAGAGATGGCTGAATCAAAAAAGATGTCAAGAAATAGCGGATCAGGTGTGGACATAACAAGGTCATCCTTTACCACGGGTTCTTCTTCATATCTCCACACATACTCATAAAAAATGAGAGCATAGTTTGGCTACTCAACAACTTCATCAACAAATTGATCCTGATGAAGCACAAGTGTGGAGTCTGGAATGGGAGAACACATCACAGTACAATCTGGAGGATCAAAGGAATCAGAGGATGGAGATTAAGAAGACAAGACAACTTGAGTACCAACAAGATTGCAAGCCAAATCTGCACAGATATTCAAAGCATATTGGGTGGGAAAATGTGACAGTTCAACGGATGCATTCGCAACTTCTCACACCTCGCACTATAGAGCTAGAACTATTTGATGAGAAGCAGACGGAGAGTCACTTGTGACAACAACCTTTTCCATCTGATATTTGCTAGCTATAACACTGAGGTATTCTAGGAGGGGTTCGAATGATTCCAAGATATGTTGATTTTCAAATATGTGAATAAGATACTGAAATATTTCATCAAGAAATTTCCAATCAATTTCATCTTCAGGAATTTGAAATGCAAGATTATGAAAGCGTTTGTGAAATTTCTCAACGGATTGATTGGGTTCTTTCCCAAATTTCATAATTTATTTATTGATTTCTCTATGGTTTTATCAATAGAAAACACATGCCAACTCTCTGGTCAATTGATCAAAAGATTAAATAGATTTTGCATTCAATGTGACACACAATTGTAGCGCTTGACCTAGAAACGTGAATGTGAACAGGGAGTAGGCAATGTGATCCTCATGGATTTCATTTCTTTCACATAAGCCCATGAAGGAAACATTGTGCCTAATAAAATTTTCTCTACCTTCACCATCATATTTATGACATGAAAAGTCATTGTAGAGATCCCCTGACACTTCAAAATAAAGTCCATGAGATAGACATGTTGGAGGTTGAATTGTAATGCAATTCATGTAATATGGGAAGAGATTCAAAACATACTTATAGGACTCAACTTGTCATCTATCCCTCCTTCTAGTGCTAGAAATGTTGATGGTGTTGGACTTGCCAACATATCAAGAGATCCCCCCAGTAAGAAGTCCAAACTAGACCTCAGGCCATTCTGAGTAGAAGTTCCAACAGTGGGTAGTAAAGTTATTCCTTGCCTATGATAACGCGCAAAGGTAAGTGTGATATATTTGTCGAAAGAAAGTGTGTGACCTTGCGGTGATTTAAGTGATATGCATGGGGGTTCTAACACATAGAGGGAGAAAAGGAAGTGTGCCCCTTAGAATCCTGTAATACTACTTAGCCTGAAAGCAACACATGAGATGAATGACATAACAAGTTGGAAAGCAGAATAGTCCAAAATCCAAAGTGATAGTTAAACCAACAAGATGACTTCAACAAGATTCATAGAATTGTATAGAAAATATTTCATACACAAATACATAAGTTAAACAACATAAATTTCTAGAGTAACTAGAATAGTTTAACTACAATAAAAACATATTCATGAAGATGTGTTGGATCTATTATGTATATATAACGTGAAAGTTCCATCCCTACATACACCATTGACAACCACTAGCCCCAATAGTGAAAAATTACAATTAAGACCACCTCATCCTCCAAAGAGATGTACTCTCTAAGGTTTGGTGAAGCCAAGGCTCATCACAATACTCTCCAAGCCTTCTCTTAGAAATTCCTAGCCAAAAACTTGGCTCCCCAAAAATCATGTACTATGAGTTATGAGGTTCTATATAGAGTAAAGGGTGGGGTGACCCTTGACATTCCCCTTTCACTCTTGGAATAACCTCATCACTCTTCACATTACAACAATGACTATTCACATTCCACTAATGACACTTGGAATTTAACTTACAACACATTTAAAATAGTATAATTTCTACATATACCCATGTGGGAAAAAATAGGGTTTTGTGAGCCTGACATGAGAAACAATATCACTTGGGGTCTTCAGGAAAGACCAACTCAGTAACTTCCTTATGGTGATCTTTGATGAAGAAATAATACCAATCTTGGTACTACTCTATTTTTTCCCCATACTATTTGATGGAATATTTTGTCGAAGTGGACTCTTGTCACCATGACTTCCTCGTATATAGTTCTGAAACCTGTATCTAGCTCATCTAGAAGCATCTGAAACACTATCATGAGTGTGGCTGCACCATTGATGTACCTTTTCATATTCTCTACGTTGATCTGTAAGTCATCACTGGCAATGTGACACATGATTGTAGTGCTTGCCTTCAAAGTGTGAATGAGAATAGGGAGAAGGCAATGTGATCCTCATGGATTTTGTTTCTTTCACATAATCCCATGAAGGAAACACTGTGTCTAAGAAAATCTATTTTCCTTCGCCATCATATTTATGACAATACTATTGAAAATTGCAACAAGAAATGCTATAAATAGCATCTCAAGTACCAGTGTTGGATATAGCAACAAGGAACGAAAAAATGGAAATGCTAAAAATAACATTGCTATAAATAGTATTTCAGGATACCTTCCTATTTTAGTTAGTCCCTGAACTAAAATAGAGAAGTAAAATTTGAATTTGTTCTTAGCAGTTGTTTGATTAATAATTAATTAATTCATCTTGAGTTAATTAGTTGGAGAAAATAAAACATGAAGTCTATGTGAGGACATGCAACAATTATCCCATTGATTGAGGAATTTACGCTCAGTTAAAGAGATAAGGATGAGTTGTAATTAGTTAGCTCAGTTAACTGAGTTAAGTCCAATTAGATTAGTTCAAATAGTTTTTTGAACTAATTGTGAGTTCAGTTAGTTAGAACATGCATGCATGTAACTACTGCACATTAGATAATTGAATATTATCTCATAAATAACTCATGCATGTCAGTTCAATCGGAGACCCAATTGATATCAGAGGAAGGGACAATGTACTATCAATTGGAGGATTTTTCCTATATAGGAAACTCATCCATGCAGAAGGAATTATCTCCTTCAGGGCTGCGCAGTTACTTTTGAGTTTAATGTGTTGTGTGAGAGGTAAATTCACACAAGTGGCAGAATTGGACCCCAACAGAAACTGCGCAAGGAAATAGGAGGCTTGGAGGATAGAGGAGAAGGTTTGTGAGAAGCCTTTGACTGTCTATGAGCAGCAAAGGGATTGTACTAAGAGCAGGATAGCTTGTGAGCTAATGCTTTGTGTAATCCAGACATATTTCCACTTGTATGATAATACAGAGATCGAGGTTTTCAGATGAGGCCTCCCCCAGAGTATTCTTATGTGTTTCATGTGTATGATTTCTTCTTCTCTGTTATATGTGTTCTGATTGATCTTGCTCAAAATCGATTAAACTTCCACAAGTTTGTTTGTAGAAGTAGATCAAGTATTTTTCTTTAGTATATTGCATTATTAGGTGATCTATAGTGGGAAATTTCTACATGGTATCGGAGCAAAGGTGACCAAAGAGAAGAACAATATACAAAGAAGGGAGAAGTTCGAAGGTTGAAGTTCCTACTTATAAAATTCCAATTCTTATCACATCTCAAATTTCCCCAACGACGTTCAATAGTTTAAGACTCGAGTATACCTTTAATGGCAGCACGAATTATATAGCTTGGAAGGATTGCATGGAAGCAGTATTAGAGGACAACGTTCTAAAGGACCTCATTGATCAAGAAGTCCCCAAGCCAATAGTGGATAATGCTACAGAATTGGTTGAATGGAAGAAATGTGTGGCTAGAGCAAGGAGAATCCTTCTGGAGGGAGTTCGATACCAGATAATATCCAACCTCCATGGGAAGGAGACACCATTTTTGATATGGAAAACATTGAAAGATCTATATCAGAACAACAACGATTAGAGGAAGTTGGCACTGAAAGATAAGATTTGGAAAATCAAGTGTGAGGAGGGCAACATGGTCTCTACATATCTCAACAAGCTCACCACCTACAGGCATGAGCTTGAAAGTGTAGGGATCATGAAAGCCGATGATGACATGGTGAGTCTTGTGCTCCTCGATCTTCCTAAGAGTTAGCATAGCTACCAAGACTTAGTTAATGGAAGAGAAAAACTACCAGATTGGGAACGAATTTTGTCGGATCTGGTGCAGGAGGAGATAAGAAGAAGCACCATAGATGGTTCTTCATCCAAGGAGGATGAAGAAAATTGTGCCTTAACGAGTAAGGCGAAGAAAGGGAAGGAGAAGGATTCTCATCCCAAATCGAGTTCTTCCGATGGTGGGAAGAAGTTTGAAAAATCAGAAGTGCGATGCTTTCATTATCATAAGGTGGGCCATTATGAAATAAATTGTCCATAGAATAAATCCAAGAAGGTATCCTTAGAAGGATCAAAAGGTGAGGCACTGGCCTAATAGTTCGAGTTGGATTTTTCCCTCTTCGCATGAATGGTTTCATCCATGGTGGGATGTGGTTGGTTTCTTGAAAGTGAAGCTTCTTTCCACATGACCAACAACAAGATTTTGTTCAGTACCTTGCAGGAGAAATATCTCCAGGTACTCACAGCGATGGGTAATGATGAAAATTATAGTGTCTCAAGTGTAGGCACGGTTGTTTTTTAGAGGGAGCATGGAGCTCGCATTACCTTGACCGATGTCAAGTATGTACCAAGACTGAGGAAAAAATTGGTGTTGATCGCAATGTTGGAAAACAATGGCTATGATGTAGTCTTCAGAAAGGGAAAGGTTTTCCTTAGACACGTCACCACAAGACAGGTGAAGCAGATTGGTTCAAGAGTCAAGAACCTGTATGCTCTTGAGGTTCAAGATGCATGAAAAGCCTTGAGTAGCAAGGAAACTATTGGAGAATTGGTGGTTGAGAGGGAGAGTACATTACCTCGCAACATGTAGCACCAGAAGAAGTCTCAGCCAATTGTGGAGGAGCCACAATTGGTGAAACAACTTCAGGAGGTTGTGGAGTAGCCATAACTAGAGAAGTCGAGAGGAGACCAAGTGGAGGCATCCACTCAGGCAGAGACCTCCAATAGGGGGAAATTTTGAGCCAAGTGGGAAGAGGGATCACATGCATCCATACCTCCAGGTTGGAGGTGGGGCAATGTGGAGTGATATTCCCAAGAAGGCTAGAATAGGGGCAAGATCATTGAGGTACCCAACCTATTTGATTAGACCTTGCTACGGGAGCCTCAATGAGGAGTAGCAAGACTAGCTGCGTGGGTAGAGATAGATGTGGATGGAGTGGCAAAGAGAGCTATCCTAAGATAGGGTAGAGCTACTAGGCTGCAACAATGTGAGAGGCACAGGAGAGTTGCACCAGTGCAAGATGGCACAGAGAGGTGTGAAACTGTGCGAGATGCATGGAGTGTTGCAGCAGTTCAAAGGTCATAGAGGGAGCACTTGTTAGCAGTAGAGGAAGGTTCAACATCAGAGGATGTTTCTAGTCCAACGAGGAGGTCAATCGAGAGTTTCTTTTTTGTTTCTAGAGTTTCTAGAGCAATAACACTTGGGAGAAGTGTTGCATGCAGAACATTACAAAGGTTCAGGATCGGGTTTGAGTTGAAATGGCAACAAGAAATGCTAAAAATAGAAATTTTATAAATATAATTTCTATAAATAGCATCTCAGGTACCAGTGTTGGATATAGAAACAAGGAATGAAAAAATGGAAATGCTAAAAATAGAATTTCTATAAATAGTTTTCTGGGATACCTTCCTATTTTAGCTAGTCCCTGAACTAAAATAGAGAAGTAAAATTCAAATTTGTTCTTAGCAACTATTTGATCAATAATTAATTAATTCATCTTGAGACAATTAGTTGAAGAAAATCAAACATGAAGTCTATGTGAGGACATGCAACAATTATCCCATTGATTAAGGAATTTATCCCTCAATTAAAGAGATAAGGATGAGTTGTAATTAGTTAGCTCAGTTAACTAATTATGGATCAAAATGCGTCGACAAAAGAATATTTATGTGATTTCGCCGAAAATTCTCTAAACAATGTTATGGATCACAGAAGTCTAAATTCCTTAATAAAATAAGTCCAGTTAGATTAGTTCAAATAGTTTGTTGAACTAACTGTGAGTTCACGTAGTTAATGCATGCATGCATGTAACTCATGCACTTCAAATAACTTAATATCGTCTCATAAATAACTCATGCATATTAGTTCTTTTAGAGACCTAGTTGAGATCAGAGGAAAGGACAATGTACTATCAGTTGGAGGATTTTTTCTATATAGGAAACTCATCCATGCAGAAGGAATTATATCCTTCAGGACTATGCAGTTACTTTTTAGTTTAATGTGATGTGTGAGAGGTAAAGTCACACAGGTGGCAACATTGGACCCCAGGAGAAACTGTGCAAGGAAATAGGAGGCTTGGAGGGCAAAGGAGAAGGTTTGTGAGAAGCCTTTGGTTGTCAATGAGCAGCAGAGGGATAGTACTAAGAGAAGGATAGCTTGTGAGCTAATGTTTTCTGTAATCCAGAGATATTTCCACTTGTATGATAATACAGAGATCAGGGTTTTTAGCTGAGGCTTTCCCCAGAGTATTCTTCTGTGTTTCATGTGTATGATTTCTTCTTCTCTATTATACGTGTTCTGATTGATCTTGCTCAAAATCGATTAAGCTTCTGCAAGTTTGTTTGTAGAAGTAGATAAAGTATTTTTCTTTAGTATATTGCATTATCAGGTGATCTACAGTGGGAAACTTCTACAAAGACAAGTCATTGTAGAGATCCCCTGACACTTCAAAATCAAGTCTGTGAGAGAGACATGTTGGAGGTTGAATTGTAATTTAATGCATGAAATGTGTGTATAGATTTAAAATAGACTTTGAGGAATCAACTTCTCATCTGGCCCTTCTTCTAGTGCTAGAAATGTTGATGGTGCTGGACCCGCCAACATGTCAACGGATATACCTGGTAAGAAGTCCCAATTATACCTCATACCATTTGTAGTAGGAGTCCTAGCAGTGGGTTGCAAACTTATGCCTTGACTACGATAGTGCACAAAGGTAAGTGTGATATATTTGTAGGAAGAAAGTGTGTGACCTTGCAATGAGTCAAGTGAGATGCATGGGGGTCCTAACACATGGAGGGGGAAAAGGAAGTGTGCCCCTTGGAAGCTTGTAATAGTATGCAGCCTAAAAGAAACACATAAGTTGAATGACATCACAAGGTGGAAAGAAGATTGTGGAAAAGTGATGGGTTAAACCAAGAACATGACTTAAACAAGATTCATACATTCACATACAAAATAGTTCATACACAAATACGTAAGTTAAACAACATACATTTCTAAAGTAACCAGAATAGTCAAACTACAATAACAACATATGCATGAAGACGTGTTGGTTCTGCTATATATATATAAAGTGAAAGTTCCATCCATAAATACACCATTGACAGCCACTAGCCCCAATAGTGTAACATTACAATCAACATGTCCTGATTCTCCAAAGATATGTACTTGATCTACATGGTGGAGAAGATAAGGCTCATCACAATACTCTCCAAGCCTTCGCTAAGAAATTCCTAGCCAAAATCTTGGCTCTCAAAAAGCCTGTACTATGAGTTATGAGGTTCTATATAGATAAAATGGTGGGGTGAACCTTGACATTCCCCTTTGACTCTTGGAATAACCTTGTGACTCTTCACATTACAATAATGATTGTTCACATTCCACTAACGACACTTGGAATTTAACTTACAATACCTTTACAGTAGTACAATTTCCACATATACCCATGTGGGACAAAAATAGGCTTGTGTCAGCCTGACAAGACAAACAACATCATTTGGGGTCTTGAGGAAAGAAGAACTCAGTAACCTCCTTGTGGTGATCTTCCACAACGAATTGATACCAAGCTTGGTACTACTCTATTGTGTCCCATATCATTTGATGGAATATTTTTCGTACTGGACCCTTGTCACCATGGCTTCTAGGTTTATGGTTCTGAAACCTCTATCTAGCTCATCCTGAGGCATCTGAAGCACTATCCTGAGTGTGGATGGACCACTGATGTACCTTTTCATGTTCTTTGCTCTAATATGAAAGTCATCATTGGTGGTTGTGTGCATCAAATGCTCTATGTACTTTTCGACATCCAGCATGACTTCGTGCTTCCTCATGGCTTTTGTGAGGTTTCCGCTGGAACGGATCTTGTGGATTTTCATTATGACATCCAAACTCCTAAACAACCATGCATAAGTAGCCTCAATGCTAGTGATGAGTGGAGGGAACTGCTCATAATTCTGGATCTACATCTGAATCCCAGCTTTGTCAGGCTCATCATGTGGCTTCATCTTCTTGTGCAAGTAAAGCGAGGTTCCCTTGTAGCTCATTGTCCCCTCTTGCATTTGCACAATAACAATGCTAATGTCTTTGAGTGTTTGGGTTGTCTATACGCACTGCTGTTGAAAGACATGTAAATAGAGAATCACATTGTTCACGATGAAAAATATTCTATACACTATCTACATGGTGGCTTCCAAAGTTGATATCTTTGCCAACATTGCTTTTTTCATCTATGTCATGGCGAATCCTGCAGAATGTTCTACTCTCCACCTAGTTTCTTGTAAGTCCTTCACCATTTGATCATTCTCTACAACCAAGAACTTGACTGTTGAACTCATGGCCTATGCATAAGCCTTAGAAGCCTCAGCCATGGAGACTGAATGTCTTCTAACATTTGGTTTAATCACCCTTACCTCTATGTGCATAGGCGATGTATGATCATCCAAGAGCTGCCTTCTTTATGCCTATACAATCCTCTGTTGTGTCCCATCAAATGCCAAATTGCACACATCTGTCTCTAGATCATATTCAAGGAGGACTAATTCGCCTTGCTCACTTGGGATTGGTTATGTTTCTGGGGGTGGCAGAGAAAGTGGTTTGGCCTCAGATTCCCCCAGCATGAGATTGATGTCTTGGTCCTCTAGCATTGGCTTTGTCTCCATGTGTATTACCTCAACCAATGTCTCAATCATCTAACTAAGCTCTCAAACCTACACCTACTCACCCTATTCATCATCTATTGGGTGCTCTGATTCTTCAACCTGTATCTTCTAAGTTTTCTTTGTTAGTGCATATTTTCCTTCATCTTGATCCTGTTCCTGTATTTCTTCACTCTCTCTCCTCTTGAGTTCTTGTTTTTCTTTCATATTCTTCTTTGTCTCCTGCAATCTCCTTTCTATCTCTTCCAATATTTTCTTCTCTCTCTTTCTCTATTCTGCTCTCCTATTGTGATGTTTCCTCTTTGTATCTATCTCTAAAGCTACTTTCTTAGCAAGTGGATCTTCTTTGAAATTGTAGCTTTTCTCACCCTTTGCACTCTCGACAATATTCCTCTTGCATCTGTGTTACTCTGATTTTCTGCTCACTACTATTGTTTCTTTTTCTTCTTGTGGTACTTCTTCCTACATTGTTTCTTTCCATTCTACAACCATGCTGAATGGTTGATTGATCTTAGTGGAGTTATAGAAATACCTCCAATGATCTTCATCTGGCCCATGACAGCCCCATGCTCCCATGCGAAGTACACCTTCATGCAATGGTTCTTGCATATGTAGTGTGGATCATATGGATTGAAACTCTTGGTGCCAAACCTAAACTTACTCAATTCCTTGGCCACGAAATTTGCATCCTTCAAGGTACAGATCTCTTAAAACCCATTATACAAAGGAAGAGTGAGCCATGGTTGTTTCTTCCTCGTTTGAAGTCTTGTTAACAACCCTATGGAGATGTGGTTTGCAACCTCTTGCATGACCCACTTGTCCATGGAAAACCTCAGTAGCTCATGCAGAGGCTTCTCCAAGCCAAACATCCTGATGAAGGTGTCAAAGAGTGAGGCATACCAATCTCCAATGTTGAGAATTGAGTGCATCACTTCTTGGGATATGCAAGGTGAGTCCTATTCAAATATCATCCTGTACAATGGCGTGATGAAGTGGTGAGACAAGCTCATCATTAGTCCTTGGTAGTTGTTGGCTTAGGGGTCCTGACCAAGGTTCAGAGTTAAATGGGCCAAACAAAACACTACACTAATGACACTTTCAGCATCAACCCATGTAGTGTAGGTTGAAGTCTCACCCGAAGTAGTATAGGGGGATGCTGGAACCAAGTTTTTGCATCGAGAGATCAATGTGATGTCTTATATTGCCCTAGATCAACCTTCACACAGGTTTATGAGCCCCTTAGGGCTCAGTACTGCAACTTCCTTTAAAAAACTTTTAGATTTTCATGAACCTCTACGATTGGCCTTTGCAGAACTCTAAAAATTGAGTTATATACTTATGTGCATTAGAAAATTACCCTATATCTCAAATCACACAAATCTACTTAAGTACTTAATGAAGATAACATAATGTATCATAATCTTCACGAAAGTATTTAACATGTAATGCATACAATTATTAAGACTTATTCCATGGATTCGCGCATCATTAGATCAATACTTCATAAATACATTATTCATCCAAAACATATATTGAAAACATAAATAACAGAAGTAAATAGATAAACACATGAATTCTTCAACAGTGTTCTTTATTGATCTTCAATATGGTATTATAGACTCAAAACTACCTTGTGGACTCAACTGTAGGGGTCCGTGCACTCAGTTATGGACTCTACTTTAGGCCTCTATGCACTCAGCTACGGAGCCTTTCTCCTTCTATCTACTTGCTCCTTACTTTTGCTTTTTCCCTTCTCAGACATAGACATGCCATAGAGTCTCTGAGACACACTTATTTATAGCTTTATACATACAATCCCATGGTCCGCGAACCAAGGGTGGATCTAAAAAAAAACTCAAATTTCTCATAAAAAAGGGGCTAAAACCCCTTTGACTCCTAACCATCTACATGCTCTGCATCCACAAATCGTGGATACTTTACATCTTTTACCAAAATTTACATCAAAACTTCGGTTTTTAATCCCAAAACTGACCTAAGGGACCCCATCCCAACAGGCCCCCAACAAAAAGGCTGTGACTCACCCTCAAGTCACTCAGTTGGTGGTGTGATATTGATGCAAAGATCCCCCAAATTTAATTTTACTACTACAACCTCAATAGTGCTCTACGTAGCTACCTTCTTGACTTCTTCCACTAGCTATTTTGTAGTTGGTCCTTTCACGGCTAGCTCCATCGTTTGCTACATCTATTACATGCTGGTGATATTTTCCTAAATGTTGGTTGAGACTTGGTAAGCTTCGTCTAACTAAGGCCCCAAAGTGGCCTTAAGCAAGGACTCCTTCTTTTGTGCTTCTTCAACTTGTGCAAGGAGTTGCTTCCATTCCTATAATTTGGCAAGGTGTTGTGCTCGGGCAATGGAGTGCGCCATTGCCCAGACTTCATCATACTATTTCTCTATCTCTTGAATCTCTATATTTACTATCTAGAGGTTTGGGTCATCTTGTAGATTCTTCACCAATTCCATTTCCTACTTAAATAATACCAAGCAATCAGCTATTGTAGCATCCAAACTAGCCATCCCTTCTTTAATGGTGGCTCCTTGCTGCTCCCTGACCTCGGGCGGAGACGTAGGCTACAATTTTAGCTGTAAATCAGTGATTTTCATGCTTAGTTCGAATTGAATGTGTCCAACCTCTACTTTCACCTCGTCCACTACATCAGCTAAATTCTTGATCTTAGCTTCCGGTTGTGCGTCTTTGGGAATGTGAAGCTTACACTATTTTGCATGCCTCTACAACTACGGACTCCAGCCGAGACCTCTGTTCCTATAGTGTTTCCTCTTCTTTCAAGCATGTGTTTTCTCAATGAACATATGTTCATTTTTCACCATGTATTCACTAATCAAATTGAGAGCACCCTGTTCCCAAGCTCTCAATTCCTCCATCACCCCTACTTGTAGCATGTGAAGAATCTCGTTTGGGAGCGCTTTGATGTTCAACTTGGTTTTCTTAACGGTACTTAAGATGATGTGGTCATTGGCTCACTCTATGCATAAGGACCCTCCTGGTAAAGAAAAAGTACGAAGGTCTAGGGTCCTTACCAGTTTTGCAACTTAAATTGTCCCCGGTGCCAGGCTCACTTGTGCTGCACCTGCTTGACCCACACTCACCTGTACCCTATTAGCCTGGATCTATAGCTCACTTAGATCCTTTTGGAAACTCCCCAATGTCTACATATGCTCTTTCTCTAACTATTGCAACACCTCAGTTGTAATGTCACATTATTTATCGTCGATGTTATCGAGATCGCCCTCCATCAATACCATGGGATCACCTTGTGACTTGTTTGATTAATGCTTTTTCCACGGACCTTCCTACTTCTCCTTTCCATGCTTCCTTAACCAAAATGAGGTGCTCTAGCCCTCATCTCCTCTACCACCCTGTTCGAACTGTTCTTCCTCCTCGGTTTCGGGCGAAGGGGATTTTCCACTTCTCTCTGAGTCGCACTATTCTTGCTCAGCCTACTCCTTAGCAGTGTGCTTTTTCTCCATCCAAGCCTTCTCAGTAGCTTCCCTCTTTCTTTGCATGACCAAGTTTTGTGTAGCCTGCTTGGCTTCATCCTTTATTTTCTTTGCTTGTGAGCTTCTCACGCTGTTACTGATCCCGACATCCAAGTCTGAGGGGGTACGCCACTCTATTGGCCATTGTTTGATTACCTCTTGTATGTCTGTATCTGTGACAAAATATGGCAATTCATGCCATTTATTTTGTGGGTCCTTCCATGCCTAAATGTAAACTCGGTGGAAGTCAGCCTTGAATGTGGCATAAGCTGACAACTGTGTGTACAAGGTTGGGGAAAAACTTAGGCGCTAGTTGATGGCCATGAAGAGGCTTGATTCCATTATAACCCATAATATTTTTGTTTTTGTGACCCGCGCAGGGTACTTTGTGGCACAAAGGGAGGAAACCTACGTGGCCTCTGACAATTCTTCTTTCAACGGAGGAGACTGGCTATCCTCCGTGTTAGTCTCAGTCTCTTAAAAATCAATAATAAATCCAATTATTAAATTAAATAAATAAAATCATGATAATTCCTCAAACTAAGAAGTCTAGTTTTGGATGAGAGATTCTCTCCAACTTGCTCTCCTAAATTAGTGTGTAAGTTGAGAAATTGTCTCAACCAAGTGAGTCTAAGATAGACGCACTATCTTAAGACCACTTACTCATGTATTTAAATGTATTATTAAATTTTTTGAATAATGAGAATTACATGAGCATGAGAGACCACATGATGTCTCTCTGCCTTTTCCGCCAATTTAATGTTTGTGAGTTAATTTGCTATGCATATGGTTATATGGCTGTATGATTCTCCTTCATCTGGTACCAGAGCTAAAGAATCCTCTCTTGTGTGTAGAGAAAAATAGTGATATGAGGATTTGATGAGTGCATCGTATATAATTGTTTATTGTGTATGTATTAACTAGTATGGATCTACGTCGAGGAGCGATTGAGTTAGAAGAAGACAAGGATGGAATTAATTTGATGGTGTTGTTCAATTCGGTTTTTTAAAGTTTCACTTTGATGTTTTTTGTTTTAGAGCTTTATCAACACAAAATTGTAACAAGTGACATCTGGTGGGAAACCCATTTCATTCATGAACTTGAAAACATTGTGCACTTTTTCCATCCAGTTGTTCTAGCCCTAAGCATCCAGGAGAGGCTGAAATTACAATGGAGTTAGAGTGCACCCAACCTTGTACATGTCCTTCAATATAGATATGGCAGAATTTGCATAATCCTCCTTACATGGTGTAGAAACCATCATATCATATGCATTTTTTTGCGCAAAATTATCCAACTATTTAATTGTTTCAATGAATTCCCTCAGCATCTCTGCATCATCATGCCAAGCAGTGGAAAAGGAGAATGTTTTTGCAGAATTAAAATATTTCATAGCTACTCTCTCTGTAAGCAACATCTTTAGGGCTTCAAATTCTTTACAGTAGCTAGCAATATTGACGAGTTCATCATACATGGCAGAGTTCGCCAGAAACCCTCTGTGCACATCACCATTTCCTAAAGGCTTAAATAAACACTGGTTGCACTTAGCATGCTTAAATCCCAGTTGTGGGTACAATCAAACTAAGCTCATAGAGAAAAACTACCAGACAAGAACATAAACAATGGCTTCAGTGCTACAAATGCCCACTAGAGCAGCACCTTCGACAACATTACCTTTCAAACTTGTGAACTTATAGCGACTCCAACTGATTGAAACTCTCAATTTGAAAATATTTGTAAACGGTATGTACTCTACCCATTTTCATGCTTCAATTTTTTTTTTAGCGAATGCAGTACCCAACATTCAAATCTCGGAGAGAATGGTAGAGGTATCAAGAGCCAAAAGGTTTTTCCCTGTCAGCGCCGAAGGTCATTATTCAACTATTCAACCGCGCCACCAGTAAGAGCTTGTGAGCATTAAGGTATGTGAGCTAATTTCATGATCTGGTATTCTCCCTTGGTTAATTGTTGTTATTAGACATATCCTTGTTCATTGGTTGGGGGTCGCCATGATTTAACTTATGTTTTTCATATTGATCTCAATGGTTAATGGGGATAGGCATGGTAATGAGAACTGCCTGGAAACTGCATACACATTTGCAGTAAATAAAATTAGAATTATCATCTTGGCTAGGCATGAAAGAGTTTGGTGAAGATTTGTTTTATCATGTCATAATTTCATACGCTAGGCTAGGAAGCCAGAAGATGAGGTCAACATTACCACGTGGTCGGCAGGGAACATAGGCGTATTAACCACACGAGGACATTTGAATGCTGAGGTTTCTTTCTCTAGTTTCAAAAAAACGAATTACTTTTGGGCTATGTTTGGGCTTCAAGGACCGCTTCCCACATGTGCCATGGAATAGATGTTCCAGACAGGATGAGATACATCATCAGTATAACACTTTCCATGTAGAAAACAATGTGTACTGCATGAGAACCTATGTAGAATGAAGACATGTGTTGAAGACCCTAATACGTTGCATTGAAAGAATATGTGGAAAACCTACAATGCAATGAGGGAGTGGCCTATGTCCAAGTCAAAGGTAAAATAATTAAATGAATAAGGTCGTTGAAAAGTCTTCAACCAAATATCTTTTATGGTGGGTATTTTACTTTATGATTTTACATGCATAAATTGTAATATGTTTGAAAGACAAGGTTAGATCACTTTTAAGTGATTTCATAAAGTTTTAAAATATTTTAATGGGATTTATGTAAAATCTTTTTAAAAAGAAAAGAGTTGTAATGGAGAAGTCACAATGACAAGTGAGAATAGTGAGGGTTGATGTGAAAGAGAGGTAAAACAAATATTAAAGTTAACTTTGACGCTAGAGCTTGGTATTATCATTATTTTAGAGTCAATTTTGAAGGCAATTTTACCCCAATGAGTTCTTAGTCTGTGCTTCAGATGCCTCACTGAAGGCATTTGCATGATGATGTATCTTTAAGGTTAATAAAATCATAATTTTTGTGGTGCTCGTGTCCTAGATCCGCCCGAAATTGAATAAGAGGATCATAGGTACATTCTATGTCATGGATGTGTTTGCATGACATGTGTCAAGTTGTAAAACACTCTTTTTCTTATGCTTCAACAAAACAACTAGATGCACATAAGAAAAGTTAGAATATACAATTCATTGATCAAGCTCCTGAAATCAAAGCTCTCGTAATCAATTAAGTTCATAAGCACAAAGTGTCACATCATCAACTTGATAAAAGTAATATTCTGCAACAACATTTCACAACAACTAATTCACGCCATCAAGTTAAGGACACTACAAAATCAAGCATTTCAATCCAAGATGACATCAACATCATCAACACTTTTTGTATCACTTGCAGATAAACATTTTTTAACTGAATTGTATAGGTGCATTCTTGGTTGTAACCGACACCCTTATTTGATTTATTAAAGTGAATACATTAAGTCAAGTAAGTCTTCAACTGAGTCATCAAGATTGAACTTGTCATTTGTATCTTGGGTGCATTTGAAATAGTGTTGGACACCCTTTCCTTTTTTACAAATCATCAAATTCCATGAGTACATTCAAGAAATCACAAGTGTCAGTAATCAATAAAGCAAGTACAAGTGAGCATCAAATCAAGCCAGTGTTTTAAGAAATCACGATTCAAACAATCATAGCAAGCAAGTGTGAAAGAAAGCGAGTGTGCAACAGTCAATCTTCATCGAGCAAGTGTAAAATCAATAGTTCAAGCAAGTGTTTAAAGCATCAACAATCAACAAATAGTATGAGTGAGCCTGTCATTTCAGTGATCAACTCAAGTGCACAATTTTCAAGCATGAATTCTACACCAAGCGACCTTGACTTCAACGTAAGAAAGACATCATGCCAACACACATTCAATTGTCCCAAATTCTTAACAATTTGATGTTATCATCAACTGGCGACATAGTGAATATTAGCAAAACCACTATTGCTAACATTCAAGTGCATATTCAACATGCACACGAAATGATTGAGTTCCTTCAACTGGAGTCGCAACTGTAGAGAAATGAGTTACAAGAGAAGCATGTTGCTTCCAAGTATTTTCCAGATATAGCTGATCATTCGAACTCATTCATCCAACCAGCTTCAAGTGTTGAAGTTGTTCCAATGCAACTTTTTTCCAAACCCATCATCAAGCCATGGGAAGAAATCCAAAGTAATCGAAATCGATGTGGCTTAGGATATGTCAAAGATAATGACAACATACATATCCTTGATTATTCAAAGCCCATTTAGTTCGTCAGTGCCATATTACTTGAACATATCACCTCAGCAAGTTCTCTGCAAGTTGTAGACAGAGATCAATGCACACAAACTGAAAGTGCAGACAAACATAAATGCATGCAAACTCAAGTTGCAGACAAACGGAAATGTTCTCATTCTCAAAGAACTAGTCATCTGGAAGATCAGTGTTTTTATCTCCATCATTGTAGCCATTGTACCAAGTAGAATCATTCATTAGAGAAATGTTGCAAACAAGACCATCTTGCTAGATTGAGGATAAATTATTCATGGATTGATCCTTGGGAATGGTCATCCACAGGCAAAAGATTGTACAAGTTTTACAATCAGATTCACTCAAACATATTGTAGCCAATAGTCAAATGACGATGGTACTCTCATGTAGTTGAATGGGGGAGTAAAACAATGAAACTCTCCTATGCCTAAAGGTGGGGAGTTTAGATATCAAATACAGATGATTGTCTCTTCTTTCAGCTGACAAAGGGGGGAAAATGTCAATGAAATGGACAAGTGGTTGTCAGACTGATAGTCTCAACAACATCAACGAAGTAGCCAGTGGGCATATTCAAATTAGCCATTGGGAATCAACAACAAAAGCTGTAGTGAGCAATTTTTCAAAAATAGGAAAAGCAATAGTGAGTTGTTTTTCAAAGCCATCAACCAGTGGGCGATCATCATCAGCAAATACACTAGTGGGCATTCATCAAATTGTGTCAATGGACATTGGATGTTGTTTTAAAGCAAAGGACATTTGGATCCTTTTGCAGCTTGGCATGTGATGGAGTTGTCAAGCGACATTCAGAGATGAGTCAGACATGTAGTTGGTTCATGTTCTCTTCAAATTTGAGTTTTTTTCCAGTATCCAACTTTGGCAGTTTTTCAGGAAATGTTTTTTGAGGATCAACTTGAGAACTTGGAAGATGGTTCCTTGTTCATTTTGGATTTATAATTGGGTGGGGGGGGAATTTTAGCCTCCTCCTCTTAAAAATAAATAATAAATCCAATTATTGAATTAAATAATTAAAATCATGAGAATTCCTAAAACTAAGGAGTCTAGTTTTGGATGAGAGATTCTCTCCAACTAGCTCTCCTAAATTAGTGTGTAAGTTGAGAAATTGTCTCAACCAAGTGAGTCTAAAATAAAAACATTATATTAAGACTGCTTACTCATGTATTTAAATGTATTATTAAATTTTTTGAATAATGAGAACTACATGAGCATGAGAGACCACATTATGGCTCTCTACCTTTTTCGCCAGTTTAATGTTTGTGAGTTAATTTGTTGTACATATGGTTATATGGCTGTATGATTCTCCTTCACTCCAGAAGCTCCCATGTGACCACCACAATGGAGAGCAGTAACCAAGAATAATGGAATGGATTGGTCTCATCTTGGACCTCTCATCTTGGACCTCGTGGTAGTTCACGAGGAATTCTTGGCATAGTTACCTTGACCAGTTGAAATACACAATGTTCATGCATTGCTCAGCTAAGGAGACCACAGGCATCGAAACTTCATCTGGGTGGCACTTCCTCATTACCTTCCCTGCTATGATTTGTGTGAAAATTTTCACCGCGGGGTCGTTTATGGAAGTGATTGAGTATCTACACACCTTTTTCACAAGGGAAAATTCCTTCTTCATCATTTCTACCGATTGCTTTTCTCCTATCTTTCCACCAAACTCCTTGGCTAGATTCAAACCCTCATATGCTAGGTGCGTGATCCTGTGGACAAGCATGTCAGTGATGGGTATAGGCCCTCCTAGACATAAGAAACCATCATGCACGAGAGTAAGTAATTGATGCACATAGGCTGTGTTGATAGTGGTGTTGTGATAATGGGGAACCCATAACAGGTTCAACAATCTTGAATTCTCCACTCCATGATCCATTCCACCATCTTTAGTGTGGTGACACCTGAGTTCACATAGTAGACGCATTTCATATAGTTGGCTATCACTAGGCGAGGGAACCTATCATGACCTGCAAGGTACCAATCTTCCATGTTTAGTAGGGGGATTCGTGCAAGGCATGGACCTTCGAAGAGAGCCTGGTCTG
The DNA here is from genome assembly GCA_000404065.3 of Pinus taeda. Taxonomy (NCBI): domain Eukaryota; kingdom Viridiplantae; phylum Streptophyta; class Pinopsida; order Pinales; family Pinaceae; genus Pinus; species Pinus taeda. The sequence goes on from APFE031213990.1 coordinate 79,515, forward strand.
GCAGAAATGGTGTAGAAATGAGAAATTTGTCAGAGTTTGGGTCCTTGGTGACCTTTGCCTTCCCCTTGTGCAAAGGGATATAGTCAGGAAACTTTGTATTAGGATCCATTCCCTCAGCATGTATGTCCTTAGTGCCTTGTCCTTCCTTGGCCTCCAAATTGATGACCTTCTCTGGTTGGTTGTCTTTCTTTTGTTTTTCAGTTGCAGAGTGTTTTCTGGTCGATTTGTGTACTAGCATCGACTTCTTCTATTTATCCTTCTTTAGTTTTTGGGTTTCTCTAGGAGGGGTAGGCTTCTACCTAGGTGACATCAAGGTCATAGGCACAAGAGTCGGAGCTTCCATACTTACTACTTCTAGAGAAACTTCCATCCCGACAGAACCATTTGTTGGCTTCGGGGGTCCTGACCCAAGTTCAGTGTTAAATGTGCCAAGTAAAACCCTACACTACTAGACCTTTCGGAATCAACCTGTTTAGTGTAGGCTAAAGTCTCACCTGAAGCAGTATGGGGGGATACTAGAACCAAGTTTCCACATCTAGAGATCAGTGTGGTGTCTTTTATTGCCCTAGATTGGCCTTCGCACAGGTCTATGAGCCCCTTAGCATTCGATATTGAAACTTCCTTTAAATAGCTTCTAGACCTTCGTGAAGGCCTGCGATTGGATTTTGTGGACCTTTAACAGTTGAGTTATCTACTTACGTGAATTATAAAATAACCCTATATCTGAACTTGCGTAGAACTACTTAAGCGTTTAATAAACATAACATAATGTATCATAATCTTCACAAAAGTACTTAACATCCAATGCATACAGTTGTTAATACTTATTCCATGGAGTCGCACATCATGAGATCAATATTTCATAAATACATTATTGATCCAAAACATAAATCACAAACATAAATAACAGAAGCAAACAAGTAAACACAAGAATTATTCAACAATATTCTTTATTGATCTTCATGTTGGGTTGTGTTATATTCTTTCCACGACTAGCCCACATAGTTAACTAGGGGGTTAGAAGGGGGCGGAGCCCCCCTTTCATTTATGCGGATTCCATAGTGGGGGGATTCGCAGGGGGTTTGAGGGGTGTAGGAAACCCCACTCTATATTAGGTTGGGCAGACCTACCTATGGTTTTGTGCATGATTTTTTGCACATGGTTTTCGACATGATGGTTTTCGGTCCATGGTTTTGGACACAATGGTTTTTGGTCCATGGTATGTGATGCTTCAACATGTATAAATATGTATTGTAATATTGAAAGGAACATAATGAAAAATCAAGCTTGTAGTCCCTGTTTTGGGATCTCGGGGAAATCTCTGTATATATGTGTTGTATGTGTTATGCTTGCACATTGTTTATTTTCTGTGTTCTAGAATTTATATGCAGGTAAATTTTGTACGGGTTAAAACCTACATTTGGTATCAGAGTTGTTTTGGCTTCAAGGGGATGCCTTTGCTGTTGAAGGGTTTCACTTGGGCCTGTCGTAGACCTTGTTCAGTGGGAGATCTACGAGATCGATTCTGGTGGTGAAAGAAGATGGCAAGTAGTGGAAAGATAGAGATCGAGAAATTTAATGGTTAGAGTTTTGAGTTGTGAAAACTCAAGATGGAGGATTTGTTGGTGGATAAAGATTAGTACATCATGATAGATCCAGGTACTAAACTAATGAGAGTGTCTGATGAAGAATGGAAAAAGTTGGATCAAAATGCAAAGAGCACAATATGATTGTGTGTCTCAGATTCAATATTGTTGAATGTATCAGGGGAAGCTACAACAAAGGCTTTGTGGGACAAGTTAGGGACATTATACCAATCTAAGTCTCTAGTGAATAAACGGTTCCTACGGAAAAATTTGTATAACTTGAGGATGAAAGGTGGAGATTGGTGACAGAGCATCTAAATGCATTCAATACTGTTGTAAGTTAGTTATCATATGTTGATATTAAAATTTCAGATGAAGATAAGTGCATCAATTTGTTGTGTTCTCTACCAGATTTGTGGGATAGTCTGGTTATTGCAATAGGTAGCAATACAACTGTCTTCCAGTTTGATGAAATAGTCTCATCCTTGCTGATGGAGGAGATGAGACCGAAAAATATGGAGAGCTAGAATGGTGATGCCTTGTCTGTACGAGGATAGTCCTAGAACAGAAACAAAAATAAGTCATTGAGTGGGAGATCTAAATCTAGAGGGAGATCTAAATCTCTAGGAAAACCTATAAAGGTGGTGTGTTGGAAATGTGGAAAGGAAGGGCACTACAAAAGGGATTGTAAATCTAAAGCTCCTAATAAAGGAAAGGGATCTGATGATGCTCGTTCTGTAGAGGTGAAAACCACCTCAAATGAAGGTGGATATGTGCACTTGGCTTCTTCGAGTACACATGTATACCATGAGGCATGGTTGATTGACTCTAGTGCATTATTTCACTTCACTTCCCATAGAGTGGTTTTGCGAGTATGAGAAATACGATGGTGGTGATGTCTTATTAGGGGATGATAGGAATGCTAGAATCATTGGTCGTGGAAAAGTAAAGTTGAATTTGCAAGGTGGAAGGGTTAGAACACTTTCGGGTGTTCTGTATATTCCTGTATTGGCTAGAAATCTGATTTCTGTAAGCAAGCTAGATGATGTAGGTGTAATTTTTTTTTTCTAGAAGGATACCTGCAAGATGGTTTTGGGAGCACTGGTATTGATTTAGGGAGTTCAGGTTGGAACTTTGGACAAGCTACAAGGTGGCACTGTTGTTGATGGGTGCAACAATTCTTTGGTTCTTGAAAGTGGAGAAAAAAATCTAGTGGTCTCTAGAGAGAAGACCATGATGTGGCATCAAAGGCTTGGACATATTGGAGAGAACGACCTTCGAATACTTCATGGTAAAGGTATGGTAGAAGGTATAAGTAATATCTCGTTGGATTTTGATTTATGTGAAAATTGTGTATATGGGAAGCAGAATCGGGTGAGTTTCCCCTCTGGTGGTAAGAGGGCGAAATAGATATTAGAGCTTGTGCACATTGATGTGTTTGGACTTATGAAGGTTCCATCACTGGGTAAGTCTGTGTACTATGTATCAGTTATAGATGACTTCTTAACGAATACATGCATATATTTCCTTAAGAACAAATCTGAAGTCTTTGATAGGTTTAAAGAATTTAAGGCTTTGGTGGAAAACTAGATAGAGAAGAAGATAAAGATGTTGAGGCTTGATAACAATGGAGAGTTTCGTAGAAGGAATTTGAAGAATTCCATAAGAAGTGTGGTATAGCACAACAGAAGAATACTCCATATACACATCAACAAAATGGAGTTGCAGAAAGAATGAACAAGATGTTGATGGAAAGGGCAAGAAGCATGCTCAGTGGTGCCCAGTTAGGACAGGAATTCTAGGTAGAGGCGGTGGAGATAGCATGTTACCTGGTAAACATATCACCTTCATCAACGTTGGAGGATAAGATTCCACAAGAGGTATCGACTGGTAAGAAACCCTCACTTTCACATCTGAGGGTATTTGGACGTGGTGCATATGTACATATTTCCAAGGAGAAACAAACCAAGTTGGATAGTAAATCTAAAAAGTGCATCTTTATTGGGTATAAGAATGGTTTAAAGGGTTATAAGATTTGGAACCCAATAGTAAGGAAGGTTGTGTACAACCAAGATGTGGTGTTCAGAGAGGTGAAAGATATTATTAAAGATGAATTCCAACCAAAGGAACTTGAGAAGATATATTTTGAGCTAAAGGAGGAAGAATCAGACTCTACAGCAGAGTAGGAATCAGAAGATGAAGAGCCACAAACTCCGAGTGTGAGAAGATCAGTTCGGGAAAGAAGGCAGTTGGAAAGTTATAGTCCATCTGCTTTCTGTTCAAATTTTTCTTATCTGTTACTGATGACGATCCCAAAATTGTGAAGGAAGCAATAGATTCCAAGGATGGAAAAATTGAAAAGAGGCCTTGGTTGATGAAATGGCATCTTTGCACAAAAATGAGGCTTGGGATCTAGTGGAATTGCTCGCTGGCATGAAATCCATTGGCAGAAAATGGGTGTTCAAGAAAAAGACAAATGCAGAAGGAAAGGTGGAATTTCTATTAGATTATTTTTATCTGTCATTGCTACTTTTTATTTGGAGGTAGAATAAATGGATCTGAAGACAAAATTTCTACACCGGGATCTAGAAGAGGAGATCTACATGAAGCAACCTAAAGGCTTTGTAGTGAAGGGTAAGAGAGAACTAATATGCAAGTTAAAGAAGTTTGTGTATCAGTTAAAATACTCACCAAGGATGTGGAATAATAAATTTGATACATTTATATGGGGACTTGGATTCACCAGAAGCAAAGTAGATCACTGTGTGTATTTTAAAGTAATTGGCGACTGTGTTATTTATCTGGTGTTGTATGTGGATGATATGTTGTTGGTTGGAAATAACAAAGAAATTATCTAGGATTTGAAGACCCATTTGTCCTCCAAATTCGACATGAAAGATATTGGTGCTACAAACTATATTTGGGGCATGGAAATTAAAAGATATCAGACAAAGAGGAAGCTTTGGTTAAACCAGAGGAAGTTTGTTGAGACAATACTACAGAGGTTTAATATGCAGGATAGTAAACCGGTGAAGGTTCCTATTCTTGTAGGTGTGAGGTCATCTGTTGAACAGTGTCCCAAGACATAAGAAGAGGAAGAGGACATGTCCCGTGTTCAATATGCAAGTGCAGTCAGTAGCCTAATGCATGCAATGGTCTGTACTAGACCAGACATTGTACATGCAGTGGGAGTATTGAGCAGGTTTATGTCAAAACTAGGGGTGATTTTAGGGGCGAATGTTCGCCCTTTGGCAAAATTAAGGGGTTTTAAATTTTTAGTGGGCGAATATTTTGTATCATAGTACGTTTTTACAAATCACCTCAAATAGCCCACCTTATTTTAAGGGAGAGGGTAAAAAAGGTAAATTTATCCCTTGAAATTAGGAGTTACAACCTTCCATTCGCCCATTTTCAAGAATAGGTTTTATTTAAGTGAATCCATTCGCCCATTTTCAAGAATAGGTTTTATTTTAAGTGAATCCTATGGGTCAAATACCATATTTATAAAAGAGATATGGTAAATTA
>APFE031213995.1:0-18215 GCA_000404065.3 Pinus taeda
ACGATGGAAACTGAAATGTCAAACCAGCCATGTATTGGGTACGATGGAAACTGAAATGTCAAACCAGCCATGTATTGTATTGGGTATTTTTTTTGATTGAGTGAAACCGAAATGTCAAATCAACACTGTAATGATTTCTTTTAATTGAAAGATTTAATTATAAGTACATTTCCCCTCAATTTTGCTCTCAAAACAGAAACCAGTCCTTTCGTTTCAATTTTGTTTAGGTTAATTTCTTCGACCAAGTCAAACCACAGCAAGGAAAGCGTATTTTCTTTATTTTACTTTCTGCAATTCCTCCCTTCAGACCTGTAACGACGGACACTTATATTTCCTTTTAATCGTCTAAGAGTATTTTCAATTGATTTCTTTAGCTGGGTTATAACTACGACGGAAACCAAGGTGTCAAACCACACTGATATTTTCTTTTAATTGTCTAAGAGTATTTTCTATTGATTTCTTTACCCGTGTTATCGATCCATCCAATAGTTATTGTCCAGCTTATCTCATCTATCGATTTGGTGCTTACGAGATTCATTCCTAGATTATTCCTTCATCCATCAATATATGTTTCTCCAACATTTAATTTGCATGCAATTTAATATGCATGTACACATGTTCAACATTTCAATGTCTTTAACTTTGGTTTCTTGAGGTGTAGTTTCAATATAGTCTGTATTTTTGTTTTATTTAAATTAATTTCTTGAGGTGTAGTTTCAATAGGCTAGGCTAAGCTAAGCTAAGATACAATAAGCTAGTTTAGAGTAGGTTTGGATAAGGTAGGTCTAGGCTAGGATAGGGTATGGTAGGTTATGTTAGATTAGAATATGGTAGTCTAGTGTTAGGCTAGGAATACATTAAGCTAGGGTAGCATAGGCTAGGCCACACTAGAGTAGGCAAGGCTATAGCCAGCTAGGCTAGGTTAGGCCAAAGTAAGCTAGAGTAGGGTATGCTAGAGTAGGGTATGCTAGGCTAGGCTAGGAAAGAGTAGGATAAGTAGGTTGGGTTAGGCTATGAAAGAGTAGAGTAGGCTAGAGTAGGCAAGGCTATAGTAGGCTAGGGGAGGCTAGAGTAGGTTAGGCTAGGGTAGAGTAGGCTAAGTTATGCTAGAGTGGGCTAGAGTAGGATAGTTTATAGTAGGCTAGGCTAGAGTAAGTTAGGCTAGGAAAGGTTAGGTTGGGCTATAATAAGTTAGGCTAGCTTAGGTTCAAGTAGGCTAGGCTAAGTGAGGGTAGGCTAGAGTAGGCTAGGCTAGAGTGGGCTAGAGTAGGGTAGGGTAGTCTAATCTAGACTAGGCTAGGCTAGTATAGAGTAGGCTAGGCTAGAGTACAATAAGGTAGGCTAGGATAGATTAGGCTAAGGTAGGCTAGGCTAGTCTAGGATAGAGTAGGCTAAGCTAGGTTAGCCTAGAGTAGGTTAGTCTAGGCTAGTATAGAGTAGGATAGGCTAGAGTACGATAGGGTAGGCTAGGGTAGGCCAGAGTAGGTTAGGCTAGGCTAGGCTAGAGTAGGTCAGGCTAGGTTAGGCTACAGTAGGTTATGCTAGGCTAGGCTAGTTTAGGCTAGAGTAGGTTAGTCTAGGCTAAGCTAGGCTAGGCTAGAGTATGATAGGGTAGGCTAGGGTAGGCCAGAGTAGGTTAGGCTAGGCTAGGCTAGAGTAGGCTAGGCTAGGTTAGGCTAGAGTAGGTTATGTTAGGCTAGGCTAGAGTAGGATAATCTAGAGTAGGTTAGGCTAGGCTAAGCTAGAGTAGGCTAAGTTAGGCTAGGCTAGATTAGGCTAGGCTAGGCTAGATTAGGCTAAGCTAGGCAAGAGTAGGTTAGCCTAGGCTAGAGTAGAGTAGAGTAGGCTAGGCTAGGCTAGGTTAGGCTAGGCTAGGCTAAGGTAGGCTAGAGTACAGTAGGGTAGGCTAGGGTAGGCGAGAGTAGGCTAAGCTAGAGTAGGCTAGGCTAGGATAGATTAGGCTAAGGTAGGCTAGAGTAGGCTAGGCTAGAGTGGGTAGGGCTACGTTAGGGTATGCTAGAGTAGGCTAGGCTAGGCTAAGCTAGGCTAAAGTACAATAGGGTAGTCTAGAGTAAGCTAAGATAGAGCAGGTTAGGATAGGATAGGATATGATAGATTTGGCTAAGGTAGGCTGGGGTAGGCTAGGCTAGGAAAGAGTAGGCTAGGCTAGGCTAGGCAAGATTATAGTAGGCGAGGGTAGGCTAGAGTAGGCTAGAGTAGGCTAGGTTAGGCTAGGCAAGAGTAGGTTAGGTTAGGCTAGAGTAGGTTAGGTTAGAATAGGCTAAACTATAGTAGGGAAGGGTATGCTATGGTAGGCTAAGGTAGGCTATCCTAGGGTAAGCTGAAGTACCCTAGACTAGAGTAGGTTAGGCGAGAGTAGGCTAGGGTAGGCCAGAGTGGACTAGGATAGGGTAGGCTAGGCTAGTACACTAGAATAGGTTAGGTGAACCTAGAGTAGGCTAGACCAGAGTAGGTTAGGCTAGAGTAGGCTAGGGTAGAGTAAGTTATGCTAGGCTAGGCTAACCTAAGCTAATGTAGGCTAGTCTAGGCTAGGCTAAAGTTCGTTAGGATAGGGTAGAGTATGTCATGTTATGCTAGGATATAGTATGCTAGGGTAGGTTATGCTAGAGTATGATAAGATAGACTATGCTAGAGTAGGCTTGGATAGGCTAGGCTAGGCTATACTAGAGTAGGCTTGGCTAGGCTAGGCTAGACTATGTTCGGTAGGCTATGCTAGGTGAGGCCACCTAGGCTAGGCTAGGCTAGGCTAGACTAAGGTAAGCTAGGGTAGGCTAGAGTTGGCTAAGCTATGGTAGGATAGGGTAGGCTAGGCTAGGCTAGAGTAGGCTAAGGAAGGCTATGTCAGGGTAGCCTAGAGTAGCCTGGGCTAGGATTAAGTAAACTAGGTTAGTGTAGGCTAGGGTAGCCTATAGTAGGGTAAACCACAGTAGGCTAGTATAAGCTAGGTTAGGCTAGGCTAGGGTAGCCTAGAGTAGGGTGGACTAGAGTAGGTTAGGCTAAGCTAGGATGGAAGGCTAGAGTAAGCTAGGCTAGGATTAAGTAGACTAGGTTAGGGTAGGCTAAGGTATACTAAAGTAGGGTAGACTAGAGTAGGCTAGAATAAGTTAGGCTAGGCTAAGCTAGGTTGGTAGGCTAGAGTAAGCTAGGGTAGGCTAGGATAAGTTAGTAGGCTAGAGTATGCTAGGCTAGACTTGAGTATGCTAGGCTACAGTGGGCTAGGATAGACTAGACTAGGTTAGGAAAGAGTAGGTTCTCCTAGAGTAAGCTAGGCTAGGTTAGGATAAATTGGGGTGTGCTAGGTTAGTGTAGGCTAGGCTAGGCTAGGCTATGCTAGATTATGCTAGGCTAGGCTAGGCTAGGTTAAGTTATTGTAAGCTAGATTAGTGTAGAGTAGGTTGGGCTAAGCTAGGCTAGGGTAGGCTGGGCTAGTGTAGGCTTGGTTAGACTAGAGCAGACTAGGCTATGCTAGGCTAGAGTAGATTAGGGTAGAATATGTAATGATAGCTTATGTTAGATTGGACTAGGCAAGAGTAGGCTAGGCTAGAGTAGGCTAGCATAGGCTAGGCTAGAATAGGTTAGGTTAGGTTAGGTTTGGCTAGGTTAGGCTAGAGTAAACTAGCCTAGAGTAGTCTAGGCTAGAGTATGCAAGGCTAAATTAGGGTAGGCTAGGGTAGGCTGCCTAGGTTAGGGTAGGCTTGGGCATGCTAGATTAGGCTACGCTAGAGTACGTTATGCTACGCTAGGCTAGACTAGTCTATGTTAGGCCAGGTTATGCTAGGGTAGGGTAGGATAGAAATGGCTAGGCCAGGCTAGGATAGGCTAGGCTAGGCTAGGCTAAGGTAGATTAGGTTATGATAGGTTGTGTCAGGGTAGGATGGAGTAGGGCAGGCTTAGGGTAGAGTAAGCTAGGCTAGTCTAGGTTAGAGTAGTCTAGCATAAGCTAGGTTAGAGTAGGCTAGGCTAGAGTAGGCTATGTCATGATATGTTAGAGTGTAGGCTAGGCTATGATAAGCTAGACTAGGCTAGGATAGAGTCATTTAGGCTAGAGTAGGGTAAGCTAGGTTGTATTTAGCTAGGCTAGAGTAAGTTAGGCTAGGTTATGCTAGAGTAGGCTAGGCTAGAGTAGGTTATGATAGGCTAAGCTAGACTAGAGTAGGCTAAGCTAAAGCATGTCAGTGTCGAGTAGGCTAGGCTAAGATATTCTAAGCTAAATCACTATGCCAAACTAAAGTAGGCTACAAAAGGATAGCTTAACCCAGGCCAGGTTAGACTAGGTTACGATAGGCTACGATGGAGTAGGATAGAGTAGGCTAAGCCAGACTATAGTTGGAAAACCTAAAGTAGGCTAGGCTAGACTAGACTAAAGTAGGCTAAGGCAGACTAGGCTAGGCTAGGCTAGAGTAGATTACATTAAAGTAGACTAGGATAGAGTATTCTAGATAGAGTAGTCTGAGTTAGAGAAGGCTAGGCCACGCTAGAGTAGGTCAAGCTAAATTAGGCTAAGCTAGGCTAGATTAAGCTAGGCTAAGCCAGAGTAGGTTAAGCTAGGCTAGGCTATAATATCTTAGGCTAAGCTAGAGTAGTTTAAGCTATATTAGGCTATTCTAGAGTAGGATAAGCTAGGCTAAAGTAGGCTACGCTAGAGTAGGGTAAGCTAAGATAGGCTAGGCTAGTATAGGCTAGGCTAAATTAGGCTATGTAAGGATAAAGTAAGCTACACTAAGATAGGATAAGCTATAGTATCTTAGGTTAGAGTAAGATAGCCTAAAGTGGGCTAAATTAGGATGGGATATAGTAGGTTAGAACATGCTAGGATATAGTAGACTAGATTAGGTTAAACTACGCTAGACTAGAGTAGGTTAGACTATGCTAGGTGAGTAGAATAAAGTTGTCTAAAATAGATTAGGCTGTAGTAGGTTTGAGAAGTTTAGAGTAGGGTAAGATAGAGTGAATTAGGATAAGGTGGAGTGGTTAAGCTAGGATAGATTAGGCTATATTAGGGAAGGGTATGATACAGTAGGCTAGGTTATAATAAGTTGGGATAGGTTAGAATATGTTGAGCTAAAGTAGGTTTAACATACTAGGTTAGGCTAGGGTAGAATAGGTTAGGATAGAGTAGCCTACAGTAGGATAGGATATGCTAGACTAGGATAGAGTAGGCTAGAGTATAGTAGGCTAGCCTAGGGTAGGATATGATAAAGTAGGGTAGGCCAGGCTATGATAAAGTAGGGTAGGCCAGGCTATGATAAAGTAGGGTAGGTTGGCTAGCCTAGGGTAGAGTATGCTGTAGTAGACTAGAGAATGCTAGGATAGAGTAGGCTAGTGTAAGGTAGGGTAGGATAGGATATTGTAGGCTAGAATAGGCTACAATAAGCTAGGATATAATAGGTTAAGATAGGCTAGGTTATGTTAGAGTAGGATATGTAAGGATAGAGTAGGATAAATTTTGTTAAGCTAGGCTAGACTAGAATTAGCTAAGCTTCTCTAGGCTATGTTTAGCTAGGCTCTAATAGGATAGGATTTAAAAAAATAGGATAGGATCAGGTAGGGTAGAGTAGAGTAATCTAGAGGTAAGCTAAGCTATGTGAGTGTATTCTAAGTTAGAGTAGGCCAAGATAGACTTGGCTATGCCAAATTATCTAAGGTGAAATTGGCTAGGCTTGCTAAGAGTAGCCTAGGCTCGAGTAGCATGGAAAATTTTAGGGGCTAATATTTGCAGGTGGGCTAATTTTCCATGATATTTCCACAAAAAGGATTCACCAATTTCCATTTTTTATAAAAATGATTCGCCCAAATTTTACAATATCAAATTATTTTACCTTAAAAATTTCCAACATTATATAAAGACTATACATAAAACCATTATAAATTTGAATATTGTTACAAATATATCAATAAACATTTTATAGTTTGCCTATTAGGGAATAGTGAGGTTCACCAATGTTTTCAAACTTTAAGATAAGTTTCCATCCTTAAAATTTTCACTACCAAGTAGGGAAGAGTAGGCTAGTGTATGATATGCCAGAGGTTAGCTTCTTCTAGGAAAATGTAGGCTAGATTAATCTAGGTTAGATTAGGCTAGGCTAGGCTAGGCTAAAGTAGGCTAGAGTAGTCTAAACTAGAGTTGTCTAGGCTAGAGTAGGCAAGAGTAGGCTAGGCTAGATAAGGCAAGAGTAGACTAGGCTAGGATAGTTTAAGATAGTCTAAGCTAGGCAAGGCTAGGCTATAGTGAGCTAAGCTAGAGTAGGCTAGGGTAGGCTATATCAGTGTAGGTTAGGCTAGAGTAGACTAAGTTAGGCTATGCTAGAGTACACTATAGTACGCTAGGCTAGGCTAAAGTAGGCTCTAGTAGGCTATGCTAGAGTAGGGTGGAATAGGATAAGATATGCTAGAGAAGACTAGACTATGCTATTTTGGTCTTGTTGACCACACTTTGTCAACAATCCAAGAAAGTAGAGTACAAAGAAGTGGAGAATGTTTTTCGAAGATCAAAGTCATCAATCACAATTAATATATCATTGTAAGCCCAATTTCTGCAAATTTTATTATACATGATGCTAATATGATCATTTATGTATGTAACAACACCTAGGTAAACCTCATATTTTGTTAAAGCATTTCATCCTAGGAAGTTTTTTACCTTCCCCAAATTATGTGTGTTTGTAAACATGCCTAATTGACATAGTTTTTCTTCTAACTAAAACCCTAAAGCTAGAGTGGAATTCATTGACAAGGTCTTAGGTGAGTCCTAGTGTTTATTGAATCTATTGTAAAAGTGTGTTTAGGAATAATTTTAGTGCATGGTCCCTCATAAACAGAACACCATGATTAAATTATTTTATTATAAGCACACTTGGTTTCATACTAGATCATATTATGTTGCATAGTTGGGTAATGTCTTGATGGTCAGGTCTAAATGTGTATATCTCCTTCCAATGGTTGAATTAATTGTAATATTTTGATCTAAAATTTTTTTAGTGAATAGTCCCTCACAATTAGAAACCATGACTAAAATATTTGAGGGTGGAAAAATAATTAAGTCCCCTTGAGAGTCAATTATTTAAGTTTTCTGACAAAATCAAATAAAAATCCTAATCGAAAAAAATAATTAATTTTGAGTCAAAAAAGAATTATAGAGATTGATTTATCTCAAAGTTGAAAATAATAAAAAAAATTGTTGGTGAACAAGAAGTTAATTTTTGGAGGCCCGCCACCAAGGGAAAAATGAACATTTTAAGAAAATTTGGCCACAAGGGAAAAATGGATATTTTAAGTAAATTTGAGCCCTTGGACCTTGGTGGTTAAGCCAAAGTCAAAATTTTGAGGAAATTAATCCAAAATATTAATTTTTGGATTAATAAAAATATGGTTTTTAAGAGAAATTTGATTTTTTCAACAAAAATAAAAATTTGACCACGGAGATTAAAAGATGATAAATTTATTTTAGACATTTGAGATTATTTTGAGGAGGATCAAGCCAACTAGTTGTTATTTTCCATTTGGAGGGGTTTTCTCTATAAGGAAGACATTCAACTTATATTTCCCATCTATGGATGAGGTCATTTTGTAATGCATGTGCTGAGTTTCTACTCCGTTGGAAACATTTTTCTCATAATAGAAAGACTTTGGTGTTCAACTCATGGTGTTCTTCCATCTGCTGATCTGTGGGATGTCCTAGTTATGTGTTTATCCTATATTTTGCTACATATTTATCTGTTATTTCATTTGTTAGTGATAAGAACATTCTATCTGTATGAGCTCTCTTTGGTGATCTGATTCACTATATGATCTAACAATTTATCTTAATATTTAATAGAGATTACAAGTATACTAGCCCTTACGCTCCAAGTTCACAAACTATGGGGAAGATCTGACCTTGTTCGGGCTTTAAGCTTTCATTGTGACAAATTATTTTGGAGGAGGGTTTTGGTTGGTCTATCTTTCGAAGGTATTCATCCATGAAATCTATTTAAAATTTTCTGAAAACTTTTATTTGATCCTAGGCTACAAATATTTAATTTGCTAATGAAAGTTAATAAATTTCTTTTCTAAACATTGTACATTTGTAAATATTAGTAAACTTATTTTCTGACCCTTGTTTTATTTTCTAGCACTTTGGGTTTTGAATTTTATGTATATATTTGGGGTTTTAGAATTATTTCTTTCATTTTTGAAGTCAAATCTTCAAGCCATCAAAGGAAAGAAAATTATGTTGTGGAGAATCAAGCCCTAGAGCTAGGTTTTGAAAGGTTTCACCTTTCCACGTGAGATACTAGCCATCTCAAGCAAATCAATGGGGTTTTAGATGTTGATCTAGGCCTACAAAGGAAAAAGCTACTATCTAAACCTCATATAAGCTAAACATCCAACTAAGAGAGGAAGATGTTGGCCCTATCAAGGTGAATTTTTGAATTTTTTTTGTGGAAAATATTTTGATTGAGTTAATATTTTTGTTGTTTGCAAGGTCTGAAGATTTTCTAAGGCCTCTAAGGCCTAGTTGTGGCCTTCCTAGCCTAGCGATTTTTGTCCTTGTTCCCTAAGACTACAGCCTTTTAAGGTGTTGATCCCTTGTTGCCAACCCTCCTAAGGCTCTTGGTTTCCCTTTTGGCGACTTATACCCTTATCGTAGCCCTTTGAGCGATTTCCTTACATAGTCACAGGCCTTTAGGGCCTTGTTGTAGCCTTAGAGGGGAATCAAACCCTATCGGTCACTCTCCTTTTCCCCTTTTCCCTTAGGTGCATGCCTCTTAGGAATTACTATTGCTTCTAAGAGAATTTTCCTTGTGTCCCATAGGGCTTTTAGGCCTTCTCTTCCCTTGTCATGGCCTTCTTGGGCCATCTTCACCTCATTGCTTCCTTACCCTTATCCTATTAGCCCCATTGTTGGACTATTAACCCTTTTATATCCCTCATCCAAGCCATTCTTCAATCATTGATCGGGTTTGCACTGGTTTATGGTCTTTAGCGTCTTGTCTTGCAATGATTTTGAAATTAACATTGTGGTTTTAGGAAGCCTAGTCATCCATCTACAAGGCCATTTGGCCTCTTGGTTTGCCTTCTAAGCCCTCATTGCAATCATTGTTTTCATTTACAATTTTGAAACATATATGATAGTGGTAAGTTAATAGCTTAAAAAAACATAGAATAAGTCTGAACTCATCAATATTTCACTTAAGGCTACAAACATTTGTCTTTTGGTTCATTAGTTGCAAATAAGTGAAATTGTGGAAAACTATGGTGAAAGTTCAAGCTTGATATAATCACCTACAACCATCATAAGTCACCTATATCAATGACCAAATTACATGACAATGGCATAATAATTAACTTGCAGTCATCTCTTATCATTGGAATATCATTTGCATTGGTTGGGCTTGCATTTATTGGCATATCTTGTCATTTTTTGAGGTCTGTCATATTAATCTAGGGTCTCATATATGCGTCATAAGGTTTAATGATAGTCTTGAATGTGGTATAAAAGTAGTGGACAATCATCTAATTTCACTAGGAATTCAATCCTAGCATATTGTGCATCTTGAGTAAGTGTCCTCTTGTGTGGTTGGGTGTTTTTTTTACTACTGCAATCATTGGTCTCTTAGCTAACATCTATTGCATTTTTTTTTTTGCATTGCATACATAAACATATCATTATTTTCATTTTCATCCATTGCATTCTTGGACTCAAGGACATCATTTTTTGCATTCTCATTGACAAACATAAGTTCTCTAAAAGGGTAATTGAATTGGCAATTGTTGGATAAAATTGGCTTATTTCTCTAGAGAAATAACATTTGTGATGAATGCTATCATTATCGCATTTTATAGCTAGTATATCTCTATCACATTGCTAAACAAGTGAATAATTGGATGATTGGTTATATTGTTTCCTGTGGATTTACGAACTTGTTGCAAGTGAGCTTCACATCTAAAGTTTATAATCTTGCAAATCAAGTCACTTAATTGGTAATCTAAGTATTATCAAGAATTTTCTAATTATGTTTCGAGGCCATCATCATCTAATTGGAATTGTTGAAAGAAGCATTTAATTTTGTATATTTATGGTCATTTCATCAACAATTGTCTATTGTGATCTTGACACCTTTTTTTGGGCACCATTTGTTTGTTTCATTGAGCACTTTCTTTTGGTGAATATTTTCATAATACATTGTTAAGTACTTTGTTATTAAATATCATTGTAATTTTCCTCTATTTAAGACACTTAACAAATTCACCTAAAGATAATCTCTCATTTTTCACTTGCATTCTAGGATTAGTCTTTCACTAATTAATTTACCTCCAAACATAAGCTTGCTTGATAGGGAGATACGACAACCTTTCTCAACCATCTTGCAAAACCTAGACCGTATTTTGTGGTTAGCTGGTGACCTTGCAGTCGTTAGAGCCACAGTCCCTATAGAACTAGAGGAATCAGGTGGTTAGAACTCCAGGGGAGGTATCGTTAATATAGTCTTGTCTAGCTTCCCCTGCATTTCTTTGTCACAAAATACCCTAGAGACTAGCTTCAAAATAGTTGAGAAGAAGGATTCATCTAGTTAGGCATTAAATTTAAAATTAATCAAGATCCTAAACTTCACTTAGATTTTAAGTGTTGCATTTCATATAGGATAGTGAAGCATCCTAAAGCAACAACTATTCATCCGATGGCTTGCTCAATGTTGGGTGCAGGAATTGCACTTAAGCAAACTCCTCAACACTTGATTGTCAACCCATGGGATTCATACTTAGAGACAAAGCACATGCAATGCCAGAGATGGTATGAATATTTCTAATGTCAATCCCTACTTTCTTTAAAGGAAAGATTGTGGAATCAAACTAAAGAAAGAAAAAGGCAACTTGAACCATCAAAATAATCTAAGACTGGAATAAGGAAGAATGCATTTGCAAAAGAGATTTAGAAATAAAGGGGAAACCACTCTAGCTAACTATTGATTAACTACTGAGTGTGGTTTTCGTTAGCATAGACGCTTTAGCAGTCTCAACTGATGGGCCCTTCAAACCTGCTTATGTAGAGATTTCCTTCTCGCACTAATCTATCTTGCACTAGTGAAGTCTGCTTGCACTAGTGCAAGAACAAAGATTTATGCAGAGGGTATAAATGGTGTTTGTACTAAAAGCATTTTCCTTCGTGCAAGGGCTTGAACTTTCGCAAGTTCAGAGCACTCAGATCCGGTGACAAGAAACTAGTTCTTGCACTAGATCAAAACTTCTTACACTTAGTATTTAATTCTTGAAATAAGAGCTTAAATATTGCAAGTGTTGTGAAATCAAATTGCACACATAAAAATGAATGTTTCTGATTTTAACAGAGTGCAAAAATAAAGAAACAATCCTTATAATTTATCTTGACATGAAGCATTAATGAAAGAAAGAAAACTACTGGAAGTAAACTAAAAAGGCTTGCTGCATCACACCAACGTGCACTGGTGCAAGTTCATTTCTCCTGCTTGGACCAGGCGGAAAAACCAAATCAAACAGAACTGCAGAAAGTGAATAGTACACCAACGTGCACTGGTGCAGGTTTATTTCTCCTGCTTGGACCAGGGGGAAAACCAAATCAAACAAAATTGTAGAAAGTGAATAGCGCACCAACGTGCACTGGTGTAGGTTTATTTCTCCTGTTTTGACTAGGTGGGGAAAACCAAATCAAATGAAACTATAGAAAATGAATAGCACATCAACGTGCACTGGTGCAAGTTTATTTCTCCTACTTGGACCAGGTGGGGAAACCAATCCAAAATCAGATGCAGGAAAATGAATTCTAACTACTTCACACTGCAGATATGCTTTCACTCAAACAAGAATTCATGTGCTGTAAATTAAATCACACTTGGCAGTATAAACATAAATTGCAAGAACAGAAAATAGGGTAAATATGCTAGGTTGGCTGGGCCCTAGCCAACCAGCGCATTTCCCTTTCAAATAGAAACACTTCTCAGCACTTTACCAATTCATCAACTTTCAAACAAAAATATGATTCATGAAACATAAGGCAAAGCTCCCTTTTTTAGTAATTCATAGAGGAAAATACATGTGTGATTACATAGTCCAACCTAGATTTAGGAGATAACAAAAATACAAGCCTGTTACCACCTCCCTGGTTATATCTTTGTTCTATATAAAATTATCAAAAACTATCTCATCCTATTTACATTCCTAATAGATCCTTGGCCGAAGGCCAAAAGGATCATTTAACCGATTACATAATTGATGTGCAGATTTTAGCTTTCGACCTTCAAAATTAGGCAGTTTAACAAAACTGGTCGTAGCCAATCTCCAGTTGTTCGTTCTTCATAAATCTGATCTCAATTACCTTTGGATTGCCTTGCTGTCATAGCTGGAGCTCGGTTGCCTTCAGATCAAACCTGCTGTCGTGGCTAAAGCAGCGCAAAATAAGGTGGTGATAAAGGAGGTCTGAATCTGCTGCAAAGACTCGTTGTGCTGGAACCAGTGCGAGATCCTATTGTGCACTAAGATCAACGGTCATGGTAAGAACCTGACTTTCAAAACAACATTAGAGATATCAATAGGTTACAAGAGTGATTATAAGAAAGAAATCACGTAATAAATAATTAATAAATGCTAAGTTAAGTTAAAAATATGAAATATAAAGTTCATGTGAAATATGTCATCATTCTTGGACTAGTGAAAGATGAGGGTGTATAAGAGAGGTAAAACCGTGGTAAATGGTCATGATTTAGGAAGGAAAAAATGGTCAAAAGGGGGCAAATTAGGGGGCTAACATCCTCCCATCCCTAAACTATTGTGTGTCCTCACACAACTCTTTACCTCGGCAAAAAACTTCAAAACTTTAAGCACTCCAGCTCCATCCTGCTCTGGCATACTATCATCACCCTACAATGTTTCAATCTTCTTCTTTTTGGTGTTCTTTTACTTATCGATTACCTTCTTAAGTCGCCTGAAACATTGTGCAGCTCGGTACTTCTAGACTTTAACTTCCCTTTTCTTCTTCTCGATTTCTGCCTTTAATTCTCATTTGTTCTGTTCTTTGTCCTCCTGTGCTTTGGCTACAAGCTGCTCTAAATTCTGCACTTGAAGCTCTAACTCAACTACCCGAGCAGCAAGAGTTACCAATTCCTTATCTTTTTCTATTTTGGCAGGAGCTGTGTCTTTCTTAGAGACCTGCATATCCACCATGGTTGCATTAGGAAACTCTTCTCCCTCTGATCCCTTTTCTTCTAGTTCTTCCTCCTCTGGTTCTTCTTCTTCTAGTTCTTCCTCCTTTGGTTATTATTCTCCTACCTCTACTTCTTCTGCTTATTTTTCAGATTCCACCTCTTCTTCTTCTTCTTCTTCTTCTGCTTTATCTTCTGTGGGGTCCGCCTCTTCTTTTTCTTCTTTTGTTTTATGTTCTGTTGGGTTGCCTCTTCTTTTTTGGATTCCGCCTTTTCTTCTTTGGATTTTTCCTTTTCTTCTTCTTATATTTCTTCGTTGTCGGATTCTTCTCCTCTTGTCTCTTCTTCTTCTGCTTCTTCGTTTTCTACTTCTTTCTCTAGTTCTTCTTCTCACACTGGTGCTTCTTCTTGTACTGGTGTAAGAGGGGATTCCATGCCATGTGGGGATTGTGGTTCTTTGCCTGCATCAGAGACTTTACTCGTTTTCTATGGCTTCTTGATAAAATCAGCTAATAGAGCATCATCCTCAACCTCTGCAAAATTTGTTGCGTCTGCAAGGAATGACAAGTTGTCATTTTCGGGGGTCAAAGGGGTCTCTTCAGCTCGTGCGCTAGTCTTCCTCTCGTTTGAAGACGAGGCCTTCTATGCTTGTTCAGATCACTTCCTTTTTGCACTGGTGCAAGAAGGACTTCCCTTTTCATTTTTTCTCAAGCCCTTGCTTGTGCTAGCAGGGCCCTCTATCCCCTTTCCAGCTATTGTCCCTTTGTGCAGCTACTTTAACAGCACTTCCCATGTCATACCTTTCACTTCTAACTGTTTCAAGACCAAAATTTTTATTAGGCTGTGATCATATAACCTTGTGTCGGCCTGGTCTGCCCTACCGTCCTGTACATTTTTAGCCATTTTCTCCATGCTTTTGAGCAGAAAATAGGGGAAATTCATCCTCCACCGAACATGCTAGCCTACTTCAAAATGTTTCAGCATTCTAAAATGATATACCAAAGTGTGGGTGTATCTTCCCTCACAGGTCACAAACTTTTGTAAAATGAAAAGGAGGTCTTTCCACTAATCCAACAGGGCACTGTGTGGAACTTCTACTTTCCAGTCTACCTCTATCTTTTAATTAACGACGAAAGACTTCCAACATTTCCTTTCTAGCTTCTGATTCTTAAACCATTGTTCTCTAGTGTTCTCTGAACCTGTCACTGCTGCTATGAATTCCTCTGTGACTTTGAATTTGAGAGGCCCAATTTTCACTCGGTCATTTCTAAAACTCCTTGCGAACTGTAGAGCCACTTCTTTATCTTACCCGTCAAACAACTACAGAAACGGAAGAAAACCTGAGTCTCACAATAGTGCAAGACTATTGTGTTACTTTTTTGTTTGCTCTATTTTGCTGAGAGACAGGAGTTCATTTCGAACAAGCGACATTGCTGCTTAACAACTATGAACAGTTGAGTTCTAAAATTTTACTTGCAATACTAGGGAAATCCTTATAAATAGAAATCTAATTGTTTGCCATCCTTTCCATCATATCACTAGTTAATTCACCGTAGTTGCACATCATCTTTGAGGTCAGGCCGGATTGGTACTTGCGGCGGTGGTTTAACGGCTAGGTGAGGTAATAATTATGAGTGAAGGACGTTCAGGATTATGGTGGATAGGGGTAATCATGTCCAAGAAGCGGTTAAAACATTTCAGCATTCCTTCATAATTCAAGAAAAGAACTTAGCATTTATTAAAAAAGGTCATGATTTCTAACTTAAAAACACGTTATACTTTAAATAATTTTCTCCTATTTAGTATGATAGCATAGTTACTTTTCCGGTTAAGTGAAAGGACTTCATATAAATTTCATGATGACCACTTTCCTATGCCATATGCTATAACAATAACTTGTACTATGTTGTTGACAAGGTGCATGCTTGCACTGATCTGCTTGCACCGCTTAAATCATACTATTCTGCTAGTACCTTTCTGCTAATTTTATCATATAGGACAACATGCTTTCACTAATGAAAGCATAATATCTAAAAGCATAGAATTTAAATAAAATGTAGGCTACATTTCCACATGACTTCCTCAACTTATACTAAAAATCTGCTTCGCCCTTTCTTGATGCTTCAAAGCATATCCTTTTGCTCTTTGTGTGTGATATCTTGCAATAAATTCATAGGGGAATAAAGAAGTCGGAAAGGGGAATTTTCAGAATGGGAAGGAATTCTATTATAGGGATTCCAAGAATAGTACCAAAGAGGGAAAAAATAGAAGTGGGATAGGGAAAAAAATTCAAGTTTAAAGTGGGATTTCTTCCAAGCGGATAGGGTAAATTAGAAGAATGTGGGAAGGTTAATCATTCTGGGATTGAAGAAGAAAACTGAGGGAATATTACGAAAGTGGAATATGAAGAAAGGTAGAAAATTTTCTGGAACGTCTGCCTGCACTGGTGTAAGAAAAAATAACTACAATGAAAATTAAGCATTACTTTAGTAAAAATATCCATGCTAATTACCCCGACTGTATAAAGGTTGGTTCTGTTGAACCTACTTTTACTTGGTGGTAGCTAGCATATCTAAAGATCAAGCAACATTTTCTTTTTATTAGAGATTTTTGATCTTCCTGCCAGCAAGCTAGTTTTCAGGTTTATCCTTCTGCAATCATGTCATCGAACTGATTTTCATAATTATAGGAGAATATTTTTTTTTTCTCATTTTATTTATTTATTTTTATTTTTATTTTTAAGAAGAAAGAGAATTCATGTTTTCAAAAGGCTGGTATTACCATTCACCACTACCGCCCCAAATTGCTGTTGGACTTGTTGTGTAAAATCTTTCCTGGTAGGTGGCTGAAAATACTTCTTTAACTTGTGCCCATTTACCAAGAATACTGAACTTTGTCCATCAATAGTTTTAACTTCTACTGCTCTATTCTCAAATACTCGGATAACTTCATAAGGTCCCATCCAACGTTTATGGAATTTCCCTTTAAAGATTTTAAATCTAGAATCATAAAGGAGCACCCAATCACCTGGTTGGAATTTCTTTTTCTGAATAGACTTGTCATGCCACCTTTTGCGTTGCCATTGAATTAGTATGTTATGTTGAACAACATCCCTACGAAGTTCATCTAACTCATTTAATTGGAGAAAACTCTGTTGTTGTGCCTTAGAGAGATCTAGTCCTAACTGAACTACAGTTCTAAAAATTTTGATCTGGAATTCAATTGGTAACAAAACCTATTTTCCATATACCAGCGCATATAGTGTATGTCCCATGCTATTTCTCTAAGTGGTTATGTATGCCCACAAAGCCTCTTGTAATCATTCAGCATAGTCCTTCCGATGCATATTGACTATCTTTGTAATAATGGACTCAATCACTTTGTTCGTGGATTCTAGTTGGCCATTTGCTTGCGGGTGATACGGTGTGGATTTCCTATGCCGGATCTTATATTGCTCCATCACACCCTATACCAAATTAGAAATAAACTGCGAACCATTGTCAGAAAAAATTTCTCTAGGAACACAAAATCTAGTAAAGCTTTCAGTAAAAAGAAACAACAAAAACAACTTTTTCTGTAGCAAAAGAAACAACTTTAGCTTCTAGCCATTTCATAACAAAATCTCTACAAACGAAGATATGCTTTTTACTTAATGATGTTGGATTTATTGGCCCTATAAAATCAATAGCCCATTTTTCAAATGGATCAATCATAAGTTGAGGGCATAAAGACATTTCATTGGTTTGATTAGGCTGGCCCATTCATTGACAACTATCACAATGCTTGACATACTATTTGGCATCCTTAAACAAGGAGGGCCAAAAGTAACCAACACACAATACTTTATATGCAATCCGCTTATCAGCGAAGTGGCCTGCACAAGGTTCATCATGACCAGATTTTAATATGTCAAACACTTCCTCCTCTCTTACACACCTACGGATAATCAGATCTAGACTGGTATAAAAGAGTCCCCTTGAATCCAGGAATATATAGCACTTTTTTGAACAATACTCCTCTTTTCACGAGTGGACAAGTGGGGTGGTGTTTTCCCAGTAACCAAGTAATTAGCAATGTCAGCAAACTATGGGGAATCTATTGACATAGCAAAAAGATGTTCATCTGGAAAATCATCATTAACAGGAGTTGCTTCACCAGGATTATCTAATCCAGAAAGAAAAGTTGATACAACATTAGATTTTCCTGGTCTATCAACAATAGTAATGTTAAATTCCTGCAACAATAGTAACCACCTAGTCGCTCTACTGCTAGTTAATGGTTTATTCATCAAATATTTAATCACTGAATGATTAGTATGTACAAATAGTTCATATCCTGTAATATAGTGCCTGAACTTATTAATTGCAAAAATTACAGCTAAAAACTCTTTCTCTGTAAATATATAATTTAATTTAGTGGAAGCCAAATTCTTAATAATATAATAAATAACATAGGATTGTTTATTTTCCTCTTTTCCTAAAGCTGCGCCAATAGCCAAGTCTAAAGCATCAAAGGAAATATGGAAAGGCAGAGACCAGTTAGGACCTCTTAAAACTGGTGCATGCACTAAATTTTCCTTCAATGTTTCAAAAGACTGTTGGCAAGCTGTGGTCCAAGAAAATTCGCTATCCTTAGCTAGAAGTTGGAAAAGAGGAGCAACTATCTTACAAAAAAATTCAATGAATCTCCTACAATAAACAGCATGTCCTAAAAAACCCCTTACTTCCCTTTGAGTTTTGGGTGCAGGAAAATGCATAATGATTTCGATCTTTGCTGGATCAACTTGGATATCTTTAGTAGAAATCAAATGGCCAAGTACTATTCCCACTTTGCACATTAATCTAAATTTCTTCTCACTCAAGGCGAGATGGGATTCCTGACAATGAAGAAGTAATTTTTCCAGGTTTTCGAGAGCTTCCTGAAAAGAATCACCAAACACAGAAAAGTCATCCATATAAATTTCTACAAATTCTAGATTAGAAAAAATGGCCAGGGATGGCCTTTGAAACGTAGCCAGAGAATTACATAAACCAAAGGGAA
>APFE031213996.1:10011-28419 GCA_000404065.3 Pinus taeda
ACAAGTAAGGACTTCCTAAAACAATTCCACATATATCTAAAGGAACTATATCTAACTCAACCTCATCTACAAATGTTGACCCAAAAGAAAACCTAAGTTTACAATGTCTAGTCACTTGTAGCTGTGCTTTATCACATAACCAACCTAATGGATATGGATTTTTGTGAGGTGTGGTTAGTAATCCCAACTTCTTTTGCTTCAGAAATTAAATTTACTTGTGAGCCACTATCAAACAAAATATCAATCTTTTGATGCTTGGAAATAACTCGAATATGAAAAAGCTCACGCCTTTTCCTCTCATTTTCTTCATTATCAATAGGTTGTGCAGAATTACTAGTATATGCTTCAGAATATTTACCTTTTATACTTGTGGATGCAATTTTTGTTTCATCTCCTGAGTCTGACCCCAAATCCTTTTGAATAGCTGCAACAGTCTTCTTATTCTTGCCCTCGAATTTCTTGGGTCTCAGCTCTGGATGCATGATCTAGTAGTGTTCATCATCATGCCCATCCTTCTTACAGTGAGTGCATGAAGACTTGGTCTTTTGTATAGTATTGGCCTTCCTCTCTTTCCATTTTTGTTTTCTCTTTTCCTTTCTTTTGCTTGTAGTGGGTTTTGATGATCCCCCAACTTCTAGGTTCACATTCTTTCCTCTAGCCTCTAGATGTGTAGCCTGAACAGATACCTCATCTATGCTAGTGGGATTAAACATGAGAATAGTGTGCCTTAAGTAGCTGTGTAGACCACCTATATACTTCAGTAGAGTTTCAGGTGAGTCTAAAGGAATTCCTAGAATCAAAGCTCTTTTCCTAAATTCTTCAGTGTAACTTTGTACACATTTCCCTTTTAATTGGTGAAGAGTTTGCCAACTCATCATGGCTTGCTGCATATAGGCTAGTGGATAGAATTTCTTTTTAATTGTAGAAACAAATTCACTCCAAACAGAGAGAATTTTACCATGTTTCTTCATGTCAGCTTGTGTCCTACCTTCACACCATACCAAGGTAGTGCCTCCAAGGCGTAGGCTAGCTAGCTGAATCTTACTCTTGTTTGAATCGATGCTTTACACTCTGCAATAAACATCAATATGTCTAATCCAATTATCCAGCTTCTCTGCATTCAACTCTCCATCATATATCGGTAAATCAAATTTAACATCTAATTTAATCAAAGATGTTTTCTTTTTTTTTTCAGGGCTACTAGGAGGTGTGGGCAATTTTTCTTCTTTCCCTTTGCTTTTAGAGTGGTCATGGAGGAGAGATTCTTCTTCTCCTTTATCTTGTTTGGAGTTTGATGAATCTTCAACTCTACCTTTCTTAAATTCTCTAGACATTTCCTCCACCATGGATTTCATGGTTAGGAAACCATCCATGAACTAGGAGTTTGATTCCAAGGGGTTTTCTTCTGACATTTTCCTCTTAGAGTGGACTTTTCCAATTTCAGGGTTAGCTTCAACCAACTCTCCTTCTCCTAATTTAAGCTTTGATCTAGTTAGCATTCAATAACAAAATCCAACACAAGATTGTCTAACCTTAGTAACCTATAGCTCTAATACCACTTGATCTAGAATTGATCCAAGACAAAGAATTAAAGGTATTACAGACTCATGTACATGGATGTGCCTACGATACTTTATTCAATGGATTGATAAGATCTCAAAATACATAGACACTGAGGCAGTTAGAGAAAACATAATAGGAAAAACATGTAATACAACAAGTTTAATAAGGATTTCACCCAATGCTCCTGGGCTACGTCTCTTGGTCCAGCTCTCATTGGTGGCCTTTCTATTATGTTTTCAAAGTAGAGTTTCTTTACAACAGTGAGCTCAATTTGAGTCACACTCAATAGATATGAATTAGTAGGATTGGAGTACGCAGACTCTCCTTACTGGTACTGGACCTCTACTAGTCACAGTGGTATGAGCCCAATCTGAAACTCATAGATGACAGGCCTATTCCGAGGAGTGCGCTTGAACCTCTCAAGATTTCTCTGGAGTGCACAGACTCTCTAGCTCTGTCTGGCTCGATACTGTCTTTAGGTCAGCTCAGCTTCTTCTCTTTGTTCTCTGCTCTTAGCTTTCTGTGTCTAACTAACTCCTCTCTGTGTTGTGTCTCCTCTAATTTTGTCCAGTCGTGGCTTTAAAGCTAGTCTACTTTCTGTTGGTTCGTTTCCACTTCCCGGCATTCTGGTTTTCCTACCTCTATCTATTTGAACTCCCCTGTTCTTCATCATCATCACTAGGTAACGCTTCACAGGGAGGTGGCCACTTATTCTGCAATGGATGAGTGTGTCAGGTTCCTTGGACATGTTTGAACGGTCATTATTTCTGTTTTCTCCAAGATGCCTGCGAAACACGAATCTCCAGCCAACTCATCATCCACGTCGGACTTCAAATCCCATGTAATCTTGCTTTATCTTTTTCATATCCGGTCATTTGTCGGGATGCGCCTCCATCGTTGATCTAGACCCCCCAGATCATACGATCATCATTCATATCGGGCGGGTAAGTAGCATGACGTTTACCCATCCGATGTGAGCAGTTTTCTCTCTCTTCTGCCATACGCGTGTCACTCAGTGTGTGGCATTGGGCGGGACTTGGTCAAAACTACTTACCGCCTTGAGGCCTTCTGATATCCTACCAGTTTTATGGAACCCATGGAACCGAAATAATTACTTTTCCGCATTTCATAGCTATTTCGGGTCCGGGCACTTTAGGACTTTCCTTCATTGAGGGGGATGCCCTGCGATACGTGATTAGTGCTAATCACGTATCAGAAACCACCCTTGTTTATTGAATTAACCTCTGATTTTGCCAATTTGCGCCAATGCGCATTACCATGGGCCAATGGTCTGCGCACTTGAGCGAGAGTCCTCGTTGCTCCGTGCTAATCACAATTGCAATTGTTGCGAGGATTCCTTCTGATAGTGTGACATTTCTAAGACTTGAATCTGTTTGGCATAATTTGAATGAGTTTATGAAAACTTAGAGAGTGTTTAGGATCCAATTCGGATCATTTAACGGTCAATTTACCTACTTATGTGCATCAAAAAGAAATCCTAAATTGGTGTTCATGCAGATTTACGTAAGTCATTTAATAAACATAAGAGGAATCACCAGAGTCTTCGTGGAAGTATTTAAACAGGCAATGCGTACATTATTAAGACTTATTTAAGAGAATCACATAACATTCAATCAATATTTCATAAAACAAGTCATTCATCAACGACATATAACATAAATAGACATGAACATAAATACTCAATAATTCTTCATAAACTTGTCTTTATTGATGTTAATTCACAAATTACAGACTCAAACTTCCTTGCGCATATAGTTGTAGGGGTTCGTGCACTCAGCTACGGACTCTACTTAGGCCTCTACACACTCATCTATGAAGCCTTTCTTTCGCTATCTAAGCTCAGGAAGCAAAGCCTTCCTGCCTTAGCTCCTTCCCTAGACTCTTCAGTCAACCCAATTCTCTATCTTAGTTCTATCTAGTTACTTCTTCCTTTCACTATGACTCACTATTTATAGACTTTTTCATACAATTCCATGGTCTGTGGACCATGGGTGAATCTCAAAAACAAACTAAAAACTTATCCAAAAGAAGGGGCTAATCCCCTTTGACTCCTATTCACCTACGCGCTCTGCATCCACAAATCATGGAGACTTTATATCTCTTAGAAAATTTTATACAACATTTGGGTTTATTAACCATAAACTAACCTAGGGGACCCCATCCCAATAGGCCCCCAACACAAATATCATGACTCACCCTCGAGTCACTCTTATGGCGCCGTGATATTACTACAAAGATCCCCTAGCTCCACCTAGATCACTTTAACTTCAACAATGTTCTGTGTTCCTGCCTGTCGAACCTCCTCGATCAATTTTTCAGTTGCTAGTCCTTCTACTGCTAGCCTCATCATCCATTGCATCTGCTACAGTCCCTTAAGCTTATCTTGAACGGAGATCATGATCTGATAAGCCTCATCCAACCAAGGTTGCAACCTAGCCTTTAGCAAGGCCTTTTTCTTCTGTGCTTCCTCTACCTATGCCAGTAGTTGCTTTCCTTCCTGTAACTTGGCAAGGTGTTGCGCTAGTGCTAAGTTACGTGCAGTTGCCCTAACCTCATCATATTGGAGCTGCATCTCCCTTACCTTTGTGTTCAATTTTTGTAGGTTTGGATCTTCCTACAGATTGGTCAATAGCTCCATAACCTGATCAAACATTACCGCATAGTCAGTGACTGTGGTATCAAGGGTATCCATGCGCTCCTTAATTATGATTCCACGCTACTCCCAGACCTCAGGCAGAGTCGTGGGCTACAACTTCAATTGTAGCTCTGCAATCTTCACGTTGAACTCGAAAGTTACTCGTCCAACTTTTTCTCTAGCCTCACGCACACCAGCGACTAATTTTTGGATTTTGGCTTCAAGCTGTGTATCCTCTAGGATGTGAAGTTTAGGAACTCTTATAGGCCTCCGCTATTGTTGACTCTAGACTAGAACTATGTGCCTGTAGTTCCTCCTTTTCCTTCAGAGCATGTGTCTTCTTAATGAACAGTTGCTGAGTTTTGACTTTGAACTCACTGACAGCAGTGAGTGCTTGCTATTCTCTGATCTTGAGCTCTTCCATGACGCCCTGATGTAGCGCATGTAGAGACTCAAGTGATAGTGTGGAAAGGTTCAGTCCCATGTTTTTGACTGTGTGAAGCACTGTACGCTGCTCATTCGTCTCTGTGCGAGCTGACCCTTCAGGCAAAGGGAAGACTCTGACATCCTGCGGCCAATCCATTTCTGTGATTGTACTCTTTCCCCTTATCAAACGTGCCGCTAGCCTTCCCGACATATTCCTGAATTCTATTTTCTTAGAGCTGAAAATCACGCAGATCCTTCTGGATGCCCCCAAGAATCTACATGTATTGTTTCTCAAACTGTTGCAACACTTTTGTCATGGTGTCCCGAATTTTATCGTCGATCTCATCGAGATAGCCCTTTGTTAATACCAAGGTATCAACCTGTGTTTTGTCAGTTTCTGATTTTTTCATGTTCCACCCTTCTGCTTCATGCCATGTCTTTTCAAAATAAAGGGGGTGCTTTGCCCTTCATCACCCCCTCTGCCTTGGCCTGAAAGCTCTTCTTCCTCTGTCCCTGGCGAAGGTGACTTATCACCTTTCTATGACTCACATTTTTCTAATTCTGCCCTCTCCTTAGCTGTGAGTTCTTGCTCTATGCAAGCATTTTCTGCAACTTTCTTCTTTTTCTATTTTATTAGGGTACACAAAACTTTATTAGTGGCCTCCTTTCTTTTTTTCACAATAGAACTTTCTGCACCCATGCTTTTTCCAACATCTAACTATTATGGGGCACACCATTCTATAGGCCATAACCCTACAACCTATTTCACGTCCGTTTTTGACACAAAATAGGGTAACTAGTGCCATTTCTGCTATGGATCCTTCTATGCTTGGATATAGACTTGGTGGAAGTCAGCCTTGAACACCACGTAGGCTGACAATTGTGAGAACAAGGTTGGGGGCAACCTTGGACGCTAAGTGAGTACCATATGGATATCCATTTCCATGAGATTCCAAAATATCTTTGTTTCTGAAATCCATGCAGCATCATTTGTAGACCATAAAGAAGAAAATTGTGTTGCCTTTGACAATCCTTCCTCGAGAGGAGGAAATTGGCTATCCTCCAGTAATCTCCACATAACGAGCACAATTGATAGCAATAACCAAGCATAGTGGAATGACTTGGTTTCCTCCTAGGCTTATTGGTAGTTCGTTAGGAACTCCTGATAATGGTACCTAGCCCCTTCAAATTGTATGCCTTTCGTGCATTGCAGAACAAGTGAAACTACTGGCACCAGAACTTCATTCGCGTGACATTTTCTCATAACCTTTCCTGCTAAAATCTAGGTAGAAAATTGAATTGCATGTTCTATAATAGAGAGAATGGAATACCCTCACGACTTCTTGAGAAGGTCGTAATCCTTCTTTACTTTATCTACAAGTTCTTTCTCCCCAGTCTTCCCTCCAAACTCTTTGGCAAGGTTCACGCCTTTGTAAGGTAGCCGCGTGATTCTATGAATCAACATGTCCATGATGGGATAGGCTCTCCTAGCCATAAGCACCCATCAAGCACTAGTGTGAGGAGCTAGCGCACACATATCATATTAATGGGGGTGCGGTGATAATGTGGCACCAACAACATATTGAGCAACCTTGATTGCTTAACACGCGGACCCATTCCATCAGTTCTAATGCTGTAATACTCATTTCTTCATAATATACCTTTCACGTATATTTATCCGTCACCAAATGTGGAAACTTAGTGTGGTCCGCAAGGTCCCAATTCTCCATATTTAACAACGGGATCTACACAAGCTGAGGTCCTTCAAAAGGGACCTACTTAGGTAGTAGGGGCGTGGATACTGTAAACTTCCTGGTATCAGGGTCCTTCATTACCTTTGCTTTTTCCTTCCATGGAGGGATATACTTTGGTAGCCTCATCATGGGTTCCACCCCTTCGGCATCAATATCCTCCATTCCCTGGAATTCTTCCTCCTCCAGGTTCACTACTCTTTCTAGTTTCTTATCTTTCTTTTGTTTTTCCTATGTTTTGG
This sequence comes from Pinus taeda, assembly GCA_000404065.3. Classification (NCBI taxonomy): domain Eukaryota; kingdom Viridiplantae; phylum Streptophyta; class Pinopsida; order Pinales; family Pinaceae; genus Pinus; species Pinus taeda. The sequence continues at coordinate 16,650 of APFE031213996.1, forward strand.
TATGCTTCCTCAATGATGTGCACACCGACATCGGCTTCTTCTGCTTTTCCTTCTTTGCTAGTTGCTTCTCTTTCATTGTAGGTTATTTGTCTTTCGTCCCACTCTGTTTTAGCCTAGGCGACCTCAATGTCGTGGGCACCGCAGGCGTAGCCTCTACACTCGACACTTCTGGTCTTGGTGCGTCAGACACAACTGCTCCCAAACTCAGGGCTTTAGTTGGGTTAGTGGAAGTCATTCTCTTGATAAATAACTCATGGGCTACGGGAGAAATGTTTGCTCGTGACAAGAATTCTTCCCATAACACTCAGCTCATAAGCGACAGACAACAAAATTCAACAATAAGTCTTAGAGCACAAAGTGTTCTCTGTTGGACTGGCACGCAAAATTTATAGGGGGTTTTGAATTCAAATTCGATTGTTCCTCCCAAATTTGGATAATAAATTTTGTTTTGGCTACAAATCTTCAAAGATGTTTGCCTTAATTGCCACCACCCCACTCCTCTTTATTGTTTTCTAGCCATCAAGTCATGAATAGTAACTCCAACAGTCATTTTCCTGTTGGGTTGCACAGTACCTTCCCTTTTGGCGTAGCCTCCTGAGTGCAGCTTCACTGGTAACATCTTCATCACTCTCCATGCAGCCTGCTTGTTGTGTTGTTCACCAAGCCAGGCAATTTAGTTTATAGTCCCACACTCCCTTGCAACTTCCTGGACCACTAAGAATATCCTTCTGCCATATAGTCATTGTGCAAGATCCCCTATATACAACTTCAATCTTCTCCCATTTACTCTTCCCAGGAAGGGTTCCCCATTTAGCTTCGTGAGCTGAACTGCGCCTCCATCTATAATTTCTTTGACAATATATGGTCCTAACCAATGCATCTAGAATTTACCCAGAAATTCAGTGAATTTACTATCATATAATAGGACAAAATCATTTACCTTGAATGTGTGAAGCTTGATATGGTGATCATGCCATGATTTTTCACATTCCTTCTATAATTTTTGATGGAATCGTGCCAAAAATTGATCCTCTTTGAGATCCATCAGCTGCGTGATTCATTCCTTCAAGGCCCCATGATTCTCCATATCCTTCAAAGTTGCAATGCGCAGAATAGGCACAATGTATTCCATCGGCATTATGGCTTCATCCCCATAAACTAATATGAACAACATTTGCCCTGTCAGCTTCTTACAAGTAGTCCTATAAGCCCAGAGTACTACAACTACGTGCACATCCCAGTCATTCTGCTGCATGCTGCAAATCTTCGTCAACATGTTCTCCAAAATCTCGTTAAAGGCTTCAACAATTCCATTTTCCTGTGGGTGATATGGTGTACTCTTCTAATGGTAGACTTGAAACTCCTCAGTCAATGTGCTGATTGTTTCATTCAGAAAGTGCATACCCTTGTCACTCATCAACACTTTCGAGCAGCCAAATGTGGTTAAGACATACTCAAACAAGAATTTTGTTGTCATAGTCCCTGTACAATCCTTAACCAGTTGTGCTTTTGCCCATTCGGTCAAATATTCCATTGCAGTGATAATATAGAGCGCACCTATTTTCTTTACAGGGGGCTGAATTCGCCCCACAAAATCAATTGCCCACTTTTCACAGGGCTGCAAGGATACCTGGGGTGTCACAATGGTCTACTAGTTCTTTGACATCCATCACACACCTTACAATATGCCTTGGAATCTTTATGCAATGATGGCCACTATAGACCTATGCGCAAAATCTTATGCATTGTTCCCTTGCTTGCATAATGGCCTCCCACAGCTCCCCCATGAGCTTCAGTGAGAATGTTGTCCCTCTCAAAATCTGGCACATTGGTGAGCACCAGTATTGCAGCAATAATGTTGTAACTCCTGGGGCTTCCTTCTTTAATTTTATCAACCTGGTAGTTCATAACAAACTTGGAAGCGACGATGTTGTATGCACAAGTACTAGCTCTTACTGTAGGCTATCACTTGGTCAACTGGCGCAAGTTCGCTAGGAGCTTAAGCCAACTTCTATGAGTTCTCAGAAGAAGCTTTTAACTGTGATGAAAGAAAACCAACTTTACAGGGGCTATTCTATTTGTAAAAAGAGAAGGAAAACTGAAATGTAACGCAAACCCTAATTTACCCACTAACCCTACTTTTGCATGAAAAGAGATGAAAACTGATGAAATGAGTGTCATTGACTACTGAAAGGGTAAATTGAATTTATTCAAGCTACTTCTTAAAAGAAATGAGACGAAATCATCTTTTTGTGCCTTTGAGTATTTTTATGTGAAATTATTATGCTTGTGATTTATCTGGTTATGATTGTGCAGAGTTTTGGTGGCAAAGGAAGATGGATTTGGCTTTGGCAGAGGGTGAGGGAGGTGTGGAGAAGTCCTAAGAAGCCCCTAGTACCCTTCTGAAGACTTCCATAGCGATCGGACTTTGAAAAATCACTCACAAGAAATTCTACAAGAGGCCGCAGGGGATCTACAAGAGGATCTATAGGAGGAGGCCAAGAACTATTTTTGGAGTTTTGAAGGTGGAAAAATGATTGGAAAGGGGAACTAAAGGCTAGAGGAAGGTGTTGTGGTGTCTAGAACTTGTCAAGGAAGATCAGGAACGAACGTGATGGTTGGATTTGTTCAAATGGCGAGAAAGCAACTTTATGGAGAAAAACACAGAAATTAGGGTAGTTTGGCGAAATGTTGCAAATGACTTGGGAAATCTACGAGAAGTGAGGTGGTGCTAGTTGGTTTATAGATGTATGGTGAGCTGAGGTGTCTTACAAGAGAGCTTGACCTAATTTCTGACCTAAAAACAGAAAATGCTGAACAGTAACCTATAAATAGAAAAACATGCAGAGAAATCTATGGTAAAAGAATAGGAAATGATCTAAGCAACTGAATCTGAACCAATATCAATCTTTCCAAACCAAGGTATCACACTAGCAATTGCATGGAAGAGCAAAAATTTTGTTTTTGGTGGCAGCAGTAGTACCTTGACCTCAAATCATAGTCCCAGGAAGGAAGAAAGGAGATCAGGGCCTGCTATTGGCCTTTTTGAATCTTATCCTGTCACTGTAGTAACCTACTTGAGCAATTGAAACAAAAACAACTATACTAACCATCAAAAGAAACCTAATATAACAAAGTAAAATGAATCCATGCAATCAGAAATTAACTCATGAACTGAAGCAAAAACATATAAGTACAAAGTAGGAGGTGCTAGGCAACTTGGTTTGGGCCCTAACCTAAGAGCTTCAACCCTCTGAAAGAGATCAGTGCTGGCTCAAAAACTGTTTCATCTTCATTATCAAAAATAGCAGTCACATTACATAAATTGTTCTAAAAAAGGAACTCGAAAACGAGCTGAACACAATGCTGCACAAAAGTGTGAAAATCTACTACTAACTGGCTAACATCCAAGTTTAAAAACTGAGCACCTAAGCCCTACTATTTATACAACTCGAGCCTCCGACAACTCTCCTAAAATCAAGGGGCTCAACTTTCCAAAACTGCAGATAAACAACAGTCCTTCTTTACTTGCTCGGCTGCCCCTTGGATGCACTCATGTGGCTACTTGTGTTCCGAGTTTCTGATGGAAGGGTTCATAAATGAAGGGGAAACCCTCCTACAAATCCTCTCCCTTGTTCTTCCTCGAATTTGGCTGCCAAATGCTCATTATACCTTTGATTTTGTCTCAAAATTGACCAAAAATCTGCATAAAGCACACATTAGACTTTTTGGCATAATGATTAATCCAATTCACTCTATTAAAAACATGCAATAAACTAATGAGAATGGTGGATTAAGTTGAGTTAGGAGGCTAAATGAGCCCATATAATAACCCATTTCTAGGGCTCATCATCACCCCCCTACTGAATGAGTTGCTCATCCTCTGAGCAACTAGTCTATCTCTTCATCCATGATGGCTCTGATGGATTCCCTGACATCCCATGTTTATGATGTGATATCCTCCTCTTTATCATGGAATCCTGCCTTTCTATCCACCTCCTCCCATTGTTGTCTTTCTTCTTCCTCTTTTTCCTATTGTTTTGTCTTCTATGCCTCTGTTAGCTTTGCTTCCTCAAGCTCTGTTTTGGTTTCCTTCTCATCTTGTTTAGTTTCTACCTTATCTGCTTTTGTCTTTTTCTTCTCTGGTTTAGTCTTTTTCTTTTCTTTTTTAGTCTTTTCCTTTTCTGTTCTGGGTTTCCTCCTCTTTTCTCTGGTCTTTTTCTTCTCTATTTCAGGTTCTTCCTTCTCATCTTCTGTTTTGATTTCATCCTCTGTTTCAAGTTCTTCCTTCTCAATTTTGGTCTTTTCCTCTTTTTCTGTTTCCTCCTCATCTTCCCCTGCCATATTTCTAAAAATCTCCCAAGCTATAGGTATTGTGAAGGTGTGGAGAGCCTCTTCCACCAGTAGTTTAATCAGCCCATAGTGAGCCAATTAGTCTGGAACCACTACCTTCAATTTACTATTGGAATCTATTAGGGATTGGAGGAGAAAATAAGGAATACTAAGTTTTGGGGGTGCAGGAAAATCCATGCCATATCTTAACTCATGAAAAATTCTAGAATGGTACCCATAAACTATGTTATACCTTCCTTCACAAGAGATGGACTTGATAATCTGATAGTTGACCTCATCCCAGGAGTAAGGTATGCTTGTTCTCATGATGCCATTTTTGTCGTCTACAGGATGCTCATCTAGTTGGAAGAAGGTGTTCTTGGCAACTTGACCCAGTGGTTTTTCTTCCTTGTTCTAGGGTAGTCTAAGTGGGAGAATGGTAACCCTGCTGATGAGTTCTGGGGTGATTTCTATAGTGAGACCCCTGAGAATGACCGTGGCATGAGTTTTTGAGTGAGATGTCAAAGACAAGGCAAATTCCTCTGTTACTTCTTCATCATACCCATGAATCTTTTCAAATTAGGGCATCTAATTTGCTCTAGTAAAGAGGGCTACTACCTCTGGGTGTTCATGTAGCCTGGTTGAGTTTAGAGGTTCCTTCCTCATAAATATCCCTATCATGATGTTCAGAGTCTTCTAGAATATCTCAGGTGAAGAGGGAGACAACAATTTTCAAAGAACAAGAAACAGAGAAAAAACTGTGTTTTTCTTTAAGAAATAGGCATATTTTTTTTTTAAATGCAATTACTCTTCTCTTCAGGCTTAATTCTTCCCTAAAATTGCATCATTCACTGTATATGTGAAAACCAGGGTGAAGAAGAGACAATACTTTAGAAACAGAGAATATATGAAAACTGTGTTTTTCTTAAGAAGGAGGAAGAATTCTTTGAATGCAATTCCTTTCCCTTCTTAGGCTCCATTCTATCTTACAAACACATCACCCCTTGTATATATGAAAATGCAAAGTGGGTTTGCACCGAGCCTACCTCTTCGAGCCCAAATTTGGATGAGAATCCCATGTTTTTCTTCTGCAAGACTACTCACTAGTCCTTCTGTAGAACTGTTACAACTTCCTATAGAATGTCGATAGCAAAAAAATGGACGAAAACGATAATGGATGATGATTTCAAGGTTATGGTGGTGGTATAGAGCTTACTGCAGCTAAGTGGACAAGGATGAAATGGAAGAAAAGGTGGTGAAGGAGTTTCAAGGAGGCATAGTTATGTTTTCTTTGAGATATTTCTGCTGATGGTGAGCTGGCAAAAATGTGCGTTGGCATTATTTGGACTATTGGTCCCCACTGCAGTGTCATCATGAAACCTTATGCTTTCTGTCTGCAATCACCTCCCATCAATTGCGTTGGAGTTTAAACAACCACCACTACCTGTTTTCAGATTTTCATGAGTTGACTAGACACACGTGCAGTGTGAACTCTAGCTGAGCGTTGTTTGAACTGGATGAGGGTGGCCAGTTAGCTGGCCACTGATCTAGTTTAATCACAAACATCTCATTTGTCCATGCAGTTTTTAAACTATACCCATGTAACAAAGGAATGAGTTTCGTCACTTACCTGTTAGTCGCTACCGTGTTGTTGCATGCTCAGACTTTGGCGTTTTGTTCATGGATTGCTACTACTAGCACCTGTGGCTTCTGAATTGGTGGCTTGGCTGCCTCATGCTAGTGATCTTTAATCAGGACCATTCCTTGTGCGTTTTATACACCTGTGGCTGCACCGATTCTGCTTCTAGATCTTGATTTTTAAGGGTATCAGCTGCTATGTGTAACTGCTTTTCTTGTGCAGGCATCCTCTGGCTGGCTCTAAGCTGCAAGAGTCTGCTTCAACCTTCAAATTTGCATGCTCATGTTGCCAATGCTAGATTTTAATGGGACAATGACTTGTTTTGTCCATATCTCCCAAAGGATAAACTGGATTGCCCTGAAACTTTCTGAGCATGTTTCCATCATCATTATGCACCTCCCATAGAAACATTGTGGTCAATGGATGCACGGATTTCGAGAAAAACTGAAAATGGTTAAAGGTGACGGAGGTCAATTTCTTGGAAATAATGCACTAGAATTGGCTGAAATTGCTTGGGCATGTTACTATCACCCATATGCATCTCCCCATGAAACAGGTTTTTATATGGATACACGAATATGGAGAAATGCAAAAATGGTTGAAGGTGATGGAGGCTGATTTCTTGGAAACCGTGCACTAGAATTGGCTGAAATTGCTTGGGCATGTTGCCATCATCCCTATACAACTCCCCATGAAACAATTTTTTAAATGGATGCACGGCTTTCAAGTTAGGGAAAAAACAAATTTCTACTCTATGTATTTTTGTATCAGAGCATTCTGCAGTTTTTTGGACAGTAAGAAAAAAATGAGCTTGGGCTATAATTCAGACTTGGAAATGATGGAAGAGAGGTTTGAAGATTGCGGGGGGATTTATAAACCCTTTATGAAGCTTCCCTATTCCCCAAGCTGCTTTTAAAATCCATTTCTAGCTCTCTGTAATTTCTACAGGAGTCTCCTGTAGAAAACACAGTTTTCAGAAAAGAAGCAAAGTGACGTGGAAAGAATGTCAAGAATGATGGAGAAGGGTGAGGGCAGGTAGGATAGGTGTTGTTATTGGTTTCAGAGCTCTCTTGGCACCTGTTGCTGCTTCCTGAAGTTCTCTTGTAGACCTACAATACAACTGGAAATTCATTTTTCTTTTTCTTTTTCTCTTTTTTTTTTTTTTGAAAACAACTACTGCGCCTCAAGGAGGTTTTCACCCTAATTGCCTGCCTTGGGCGCCTCCAAGGGAGGTTTTCACCCAGGGATATTATTCTCTTTTTCTTTTCTCTTCTTTCCAACCCATTGACCGCCTCATGGAGGTTTTCAATCAATGAGCCAATCTGCAGCACCTTCGAGGAGGTTTTCACCTTAGATTTTTATTTTTATCTTATTTTTCATTTTTTCATTTTTTCTTTTTTCTCTACCCTACCCTACTTGAAAAAAAAAATCATTTTCAAGTATAAGAATACTTCCAATGGAGCCGTGTGCACATCGAGATGATAGACAAAATGATGTGGAGGCTTGAAATGCTTGCTTTGATAGGTATCTGGATTTCAGAGACCAAATGATTTGACTTTGAAGGGATCAAGCATAGTTGAGGAAAAGAGCGATGATGTAACTTAGTGATTGTCTGGAACCATATTTGAATATAGTTGTGATGTCCTTGGTCCTCTTGCTGATCTGTATCATTCTTCATGTCTTCCTCTATCATGACTTTCACATCTTCCTCTTTTTGCTGATTTTTCTCTTAAATACATGGAGGATTTGATGGTAACCATGAGGGAGCTCTCGATCTCTGATTCTGATGGCTTCTCTTCATCAAGTGCAGCCCATGGTTCTTTGATCTTCTCTTTTGCATCTTCTTCTACTGGATGTGGTCCTTCAATGATATCAATATAATTTCTATTTTGCAATACTCTTCCTTAGCTATGGTGAATATCATTGAGCTCAAGAAGAGTTGTTTGGAAGTGTTGTACCTCAGCTTTGCAATTGGGTTGAGCTACTCCAATGTGCAAGTTTAGAAATGGTGGCTCCCCACTATATACTTGTTGGGCATGTCTATGGTTCAGGTTCGGGTTCGGTTGAGCAGGCATTTGGGGTTGCCTTGGTGGAGCAGGAGAAATGGTTGTGGTTGAGCAGGTGGTGGAGGCAAAAGAGCGAAAGGAGAGTTGTACTAGGGCCTCCACCCCTGATGAGGTGCATTCCACTGAGGTTGTGGCTGAGCATAGGGGTGAAATGGATGAGCAGCTGGTTGGGCATGATATGGAGATGTGAAGGATCAAGGAGGAGGTGTGGACTAGGAAGGATGAGCAGGGGGGCCCCAAGAAGGTATAGAAGTGACTTGGTTGGGGTTGTAGTATGCCTGAGATGTCCCTTGCATCCCCTGCTGATATGGTCTAGGTCCATGCGACCTCCTTTGGTCCATGTAATAGGTCTGTTTAGTGACTACTGCAACCCCTTGGTACATAGCTTTAAGTTTTGGCAAGGACGGGCACTTGTCTGTGGAATGATTTTCTTCGCAGATTGAACAAACCTCTATAGATTTCAATGGGCATTCATTCCTAGGATGCCTCCTGGTGCATCTAGGGCAAAAAATGGCCAAAGCCCTCCCTACTTCCTCTTCTTTTCTTTTGATATGCATGGCAATAATCTACCACATCTCACTCTTGAAGTCTTCCCACATGTTTCCAATTTCACCTTCAATGGATTAGTTAGAAGAAAAGGCACTGCTCCCAACATTTCTGTTTTCAGTCATTGGCTCCAGAGGAATGTTTTCTTCTTCTTCTTCCCCTATAGGTTCTTCAAATATGTCTAGTTGTTACCTAAGGGTGTTTCTTGATTGCAACCACCGAAGAAGAGAGAAGGTTGGCTGTGTGAAGCAGTGGGGGTGTTGGGCAAACATTTTCCTGAATTATTTCTACTCCTACGAGGCATGAAAGGAAATATTTTTGGGTGATTTTTGTTCTTTTTTCTGTTGGTACCTGCAAAACTGAAATGGATTGAACAACAAATTGCAACTAATTGAAATGAAATTGCAGAATTGAAATGAAATCAAGGAAATGACTAATCTACTTTGCTGGAATGGAAATTATGGAATTGAAATGAAAACAAGAAATGACTAATCTACTCTTCCTGAAATGAAAATTGCAGAATCAAAATGAAAGTAGGAAATGACTAATCTACTCTTGCTGAAACGAAAATTGCAGAATTGAAATGAAAGTAGGAAATGCCTAATCTACGTTTACTGAAATGGAAACTGCAGAATTGAAATGAAAGCGGGAAATGACTAATTTACTTTTGCATAATTGAAATTGCAGAATCGAAATGAAACAACTACTCTACTTTTGTTGAAATAAACTACTTAGTAGAATGTTGCAGTAGAAAATAGAAGAAAAGCAGTAATCACAAAATACTTCGACGCTTCCCCAACAACGGCGCCAAAAATAATGGTGAGCACTAGTATTGCAATAATAATGCCGCAACTCCTGGGGCTTCCTTATTTACTTTTATTAACCCGGTAGTTCGTAACAAACTTGGAAGTGACGGTGTTGTATGCACAAGTACTAGCTCTTACTGCAGGCTATCACTTGGTCAGCTAGCGCAAGTTTGATAGGAGCTTAAGCCAACTTCTATGAGTTCTTAGAAGAAGCTTTTAACTGTGATGAAAGAAAACTAACTCTACAGGGGCTATTCTATTTGTAGAAAGAGAAGGAAAACTAAAATATAACACAAACCCTAGCAAACCCTAATTTACCCACTAACCCTACTTTTGTAGGAAAAGAGTTGAAAACCAACGAAATGAGTGTCATTGACTACTGAAAAGGTAAATTGCATTTATTCAAGCTACTTCTGAAAAGAAATGAGAAGACATCATCTTTTTGTTCTTTTGAGTGTTTTTATGTGAAATTATTATGCTTGTGATTTATCTAGTTGTGATTGTGCAGAGTTTTGGTGGCAAGGGAAGATGGAGTTGGCTTTGGCAAAGGGTGAGGGAGGTGAGGAGAGGTCCTAAGAAGCCCCTAGTACCCTTCTAAAGACTTCCATAGCAATCGGAATTCGAAAAATCACTCACAAGAAATTCTATAGGAGGTTGCAGGGGATCTACAGGAGGATCTATAGGAGGAGGCTGAGAGCTATTTTTGGAGTTTTGAAAGTGGAAAAATGATGGGAAAGAGGAAATAAAGGCTATATGAAGGTGTTGAGGTGTCTAGAACTTGTCAAGGAAGATTAGGAACGAACGTGATGGTTGGATTTGTTCAAATGGCAAGAAAGTAGCTTTATGGAGAAAAACATAGAAATTAGGGCAGTTTGGCGAAATGTTGCAAATGACTTGGGAAATCTACAAGAAGTGAGGTGGTGTTGGCTAGTTTATGGATGTATGGTGAGCTGAGGTGTCCTGCAAGAGATTTGCACATCTACTTACAAAAACTGTTCAAAGAAAGGACTAAAAAACTGAAATTTCTCTAGCTTGACCTAAAAACAGAAAATGTTGAATAGTAACCTGTGAACACAAAAGCATGCAAAGAGATCTATTGTAAAATAATAGGAAATGATCTAAGCAACTGAATCTAAACCAATATCAATCTTTCCAAGCCGAGGTATCACACTAGCAGTTGCACGGAAGAGCAAAAACTGTGGTTTTGGTGGCAGTAGTAGTGCCTTGACCTCAAATCATAGTCCCAGGAAGGGAGAAATGAGATCAGGGCTTGTTGTTGGCCTTTTTGAATCATATCCTATCACTGTAGTAACCTACTTGAGCAACTGAAACAAAAAAAACTATACTAACCATCAAAAGCAACCTAATCTAACAAAGTAAAATGAATCTATGTAATCAGAAATTATCTCATGAACTGAAGCAAAAACATATAAGTACAAAGTAGGAAGTGTTGGGAAACTTGGGTTGGGCCCTAACCCAAGAGCTTCAGTCCTCTGAAAGAGATCAGTGCTGGCTCAAAAACTATTTCATCTTCACTATCAAAAATAGCAGTCACATTACATAAATAGTTCTAAAAAAGGAACTCGAAAATGAGTTGAACACAATGCTGCACAAAAGTGCGAAAATATACTAGTAACTGGCTAACATCCAACTAAAAAAACTGAGCACCTAAGCCCTGCTATTTATACAACTCGAGCCTCCAACAACTCTCCTAAAATCAAGTGGCTCAGCTTCCCAAAACTGCAGATAAACAGTAGTCCTTCTTTACTTGCTCGGCTGCCCCTTGGATGCACTCATGTGGCTACTTGTGCTCCCAGTTTCTGATGGAGAATTTGAGGTAAGGGTTCATAAATGAAGGGGATACCCTCCTACAAATCCTCTCCCTTATTCTTCCTCAAATTTGGCTGCCAAATGCTCATTAAATCTTTGATTTTGTCTCAAAATTGACCAAAAATCTGCATAAAGCACACATTAGACTTTTTGGCATAATGACTAACCCAATTCACTCTATTAGCATAAATATAATAAAAAACATGCAATAAAACAATGAAAACAGTGGATTAAGCTGAGTTAGGAGGCTAAATGAGCCCATATAATTACCCATTTTTGGGGCTCATCACACATATCTTCACAATATTTCATCTACACCCATTTTATACAAATGTCCCACAATAACTGAAAAATTGGTCGCGCAAACTATTAATTCCTTCTTCTGTTGACTTGTATATCCTTCCAGTGCCATCCCCGAAGTCAACAAGTGAATATTGTATGAAAAATGGTCATCTACTACGCACACCGCAAAGAGTTGTGCATTTGGAAACCATTCCTCCAAATTATTACGTTCTTCTCCTGTTTCGATTTGTGACAGATGGTTAGGTCCA
>APFE031214003.1:0-28469 GCA_000404065.3 Pinus taeda
AGGATGGTTTAAAGGGTTATAAGCTTTGGAACCCAGTAACAAGGAAGGTTGTGTACAGTTGAGATGTGGTGTTCAGAGAGGTGAAAGATGTTATTAAACATGAAGTCCAACCATAGGAACCTGTGAAGATAGAGTTTGAACTAAAGGAGGAAGAATCAGACTCTGTAGCAGAGGAAGAATCAGAAGATGAAGAGCCACAAACTCCCGCTGTGAGAATATCAGCTCGAGAAAGAAGGCAGCCAGAAAGGTATAGTCCATCTGCTTTCTGTTCAAACTTTGCTTTGTCTGTTACTGATGATGATCCCAGAACTGTGAAGGATGCAGTGGATTCAGAGGATGGAAAACTCTGGAAAGAGGCCATGGTTGATGAAATGGCATCTTTGCACAAAAATGAGGCTTGGGATCTGTAGGAGTTGCCGGCTGGAAGGAAACCCATTGGCAGCAAATGGGTGTTCAAGAAGAAGACAAATGCAGAAGGGAAGGTGGAGAAATACAAAGCTCGGTTGTAGCAAAAGGTTATTCCCAGGTGCCGGGAATTGATTTTGGTGATATTTTTTCTCCTGTTGCCAAGGTAAATTCTATTAGATTACTTTTATCTGTTGCTGCTGCTTTTGATTTTGAGGTAGAACAGATGGATGTGAAGACAACATTTCTTCACGGGGATTTGGAAGACGAAATCTACATGAAGCAACCTGAAGGCTTTGCGGTGAAGGGTAAGAAAGAACTAGTATGCAAGTTAAAGAAGTCTCTGTATGGGTTAAAACAGTCACCAAGGATGTGGTATTAGAAATTTGATACATTTATACGGGGACTTGGCTTCACCAGAAGCAAAGCAGATCATTGTGTGTATTTTAAATTAATTGGTGACCGTGTTATTTATCTGGTCTTGTATGTGGATGATATGTTGTTGGTTGGAAATGACAAAGAAATTATCCAGGATTTGAAGACCCAATTGTCCTCCAAATTCGACATGAAAGATCTCGGTGCGGCAAACTATATTTTGGGCATGGAAATTAAAAGAGATCGGGCAAAGAGGAAGCTCTGGTTAAACCAGAGGAAGTATGTTGAGACAATACTGCAGAGGTTTAATATGCAGGATAGTAAACCGGTGAAGGTTCCTATTCCTGTAGGTGTGAGGTTATCTGCTGAACAGTGTCCCAAGACACAAGAAGAGGAAGAGGACATGTCCCGTGTTCCATATGCAAGTGCAGTCGGTAGCTTGATGTATGCCATGGTCTGTACTAGACCAGACATTGCACATGCAGTGGGAGTATTGAGCAGGTTTATGTCAAAACCAGGGAAGGAGCACTGGACAGCAGTGAAGCGGGTTTTCAGGTATTTGCGTGGCACTAGTGATTATGGTTTGTGCTACCAAGGAAGACCAGGATTGGACAGAGTGTTGGATATCCATGGCTTTGTTGATGCAGACTGGGCTGGAGATCTGGATCAGCGAAGATCTACAAGTGGGTATGTGTTTAACCTATTTGGAGGTGCAGTCAGTTGGATGAGTAAGAAACAATCTGTAGTGGCACTATCAACTACAGAGGCAGAATACATGGCACCCACTCATGCAAGCAAGGAAGCAGTTTGGTTGCAGAGATTGTGTTCAAGTATGGGGTTAGTACAGGGAGCTATAAGGATAGACTGTGATAGCCAAAGTGCAATTTTCTTGGCAAAGAACCCTGCTTATCATTCAAAGACAAAGCACATTGATGTTCAGTATCACTTTGTGAGGGATATGATAGAAGACAAAAAGGTGTTGCTGGTAAAGGTGGACACTTTGAAGAATACTGCAGATGCATTGACAAAATCTGTGAGCTCTGAGAAGTTCTCTTGGTGTAGAGAAACAATGGGTGTTTCAGGGCTGGAAAAATGACTAAGCTCTCATGTGGCCCCCTGTGGAAAGAAAACAACAAGTGGGAGATTGTTGGATTGTGTTATATTCTTTCCACATAGTTAACAGGGGGTTTGAGGGGTACCCGTAACCCCACTTTATGGGGTCCAGGGTAGTGCCCTGGAAAATTTTGGTTTTGGACCCTATGTTTGGATGCTTCGGCATGTATAATATGTATTGTAACATTGAAAGGAATATAATGAAAAATCAAGCTGGTAGTCTCGGTTTTGAGATCCAGTGGGAAATCTCTGTGTATATGTGTTTTATGTTATGCTCTCGCATTTTTATTTTTCCTGTGATTTAGAATTCGTATGCAGGTAATTTCTGCACAGGGTTAAAACCTACACATTTACAATAGTTTCCCAATTTCAAGGAGCTCTTCTTTGGTTTTACTTTAACATATACATATTATACTACTTGGAATTCGTTATGTGTCCTCTTCAAATCAACATAACTCTTATGCCTATCCTTGGTAACATTCAAGTTATGTCTAATATTTTTTTATCCTTTCTTCCATTCTTTTCACATGATCTAGTCATGACATAATTTTTTCCTCGGCTATGTACCAATTCAAGGGAACATGACATTTTCTTCCATACAAATCTTCAAACAAGTTCATCCTGAGTAGGCCTAATACCCATTGTTATAAAGAAACGCCATTAGGTGCATGTAGTCTTCCACCTAGTGGGTTGGTTCATAACATACATGTTTATCATATCCTCTAGAACTTGATTAACCCTTTCTATTTTCCCATCAGTTTCTTAATGATATGCAGTGCTAAAGTTTCATTGTGCCCCCATTCCAAAAAAAAAAAATTCTAGAAGTTCGAGGTGAACTTTGCATCTCTATATAATATCACAGCCTTAGGTATTCCATGTAGTCAGATGATTTCTCTCATGAAAACCTCTACCACTTGTGCAACCTTGTAAGTAGATTGTAAAGGGATAAAGTGGGTAGATTTGGTTAGTTTTTCCATAACTATCATGATAGAGTTGTGTTTCCTTCTCATTCTAGGTAATCCGGTTATAAAATCTAGTGATATTACCTCCCACTTATATTTTAGTATTGGTAGGATATTCAGAAATATCGTTAGATGTTGATGTTTTTCCTTCACCAACTGAAATTCCTAACACCTTTCCAAGTATTCTTCAACATCTCTCTTCATCCTGGCCAGAAAAAAATCATTTTTAAGTGCAAAATCATTCTCTGATATCTTAGATGTGCTGCATAAGGTTTCATGTAGTATTAAATCAAGATTAACCTTTTTATTTCATCTTCATTTGCAATATAAAGTATGTTTTTACACCTCAACAACCCATATTCATTAATTTCATATTCTAGATGTTTTCTTTGTGTAATTTCGATTCTCAATTTGTCACAAATCATATTATAATTCTAATCATTCACAACTGCCTTTTTTATTTGTTCAAAAAAAATTATTTCAAGTTCACTTATTGTTATCTCACACAATTTCTTAAAGCTCTAACTCAATGCATTATCCACTTTGTTTTCCTTTCCTTTTATATGTTTTACGTCAAAATCATATTTTCTTATAAATTACATCCACCTAGCTTGCCTAGAATTCATGTCAGGTTAGCTAAAACAATATTTTAGACTTATATGATCTATTACTTACTTAAATTTCTTACCCATTAAGTAATTTCTCTACATCTTAAGGGCATGAAAACTGCCACCAATTCCAAGTAGTAGACTACATAAGTTTTCTCATGTTCCTTTAATTTGTTATATTCATAAGCTACCATGTGGCCTTCTTGCATTAATACTCCTCCAAGACCCTCCAAAAAGGCATCGGTACACACAAAAAACTCTTTATTTGCATCTTATATTTGTAACATGGATTCCATTGTCAATAGATGTTTTAATTTTTCAAGGCTTTCCTTGCATCTGTGAGTCCATTCAAACTTTACTCCCTTCTTTTGTAAGGAAGTTATAGGATAAGCTATCCTTGAAAATCCTTCTATATATGTGCGGTAACTCCTAGTAATTTCCATGAATGAATTATGTATGCTACATCCTTCAGATTGACCAAACAAGTATAGTTCTCCCTTTCTTAGGGTCCACAACTATGCCATCTTTGGATATCACATGACCAGGATATTGTCTCTTGTCTTGGTAAAATTTAGCATATAGTTGTTCATCATGTAGGGTTTGTCGCATTATTTGTAAGTATTGCTTATGCTATTCCAATGTCTTTGGGTATATAATATATCGTCTATAAAAATCAGTACAAACTTATCCAAAAATTCACTGAACATTCTATTCATTAAACACGTGAAAGTAGCAAGTGCATTTGTAAGTCCAAACAGTAGTATTGTAAATTCATAATGCCTATATCTTGTTTGGAAAGTTGTATTTAGTATGTCTTTTTCCTTAATCCTCAGCTGGAGGTAAGTAGATATGAGGTCTATTTTTGAAAAAAAAAAAATATCACTCCTTTAATCTAAACAAACAAATCATTAATCGTTGGAAGAGGGTACTTATTTTTAATGGTCATCTTATTCAATTGGTTATAATCAATGCATAATTTAAAGTTTCATCATTTTTCTTAACAAAAAGTATTGGAGTAGCACATGGGGACACGCTAGGCTAAATGTATCCCTTATTGAGTTGTTCTTGTATTGCATTTTTAGTTCCATCAGCTCCGACACACTCATCTGACATGGAGCTTTTGATATCAGGGTTGCTCCTAGTACTAACTCTATAGATTAATCTATCTCCCTTTTTGGTAGCAGCGCTAGTATTTCTTTTGGAAACACATCTAAGAAATCCCGAATGACCTCTAACTCATCTAAAAATCTTCCTACTTTATTTACCAAATGATCTTCAACTTTGATGGAAAAAAGTTGGCATCCTTTTGTTATAGCTCTCTTTAGTTGCAACGTTGATATTTGTCATATAAATCGAGGCTTGGGTGTGCCCTCTATAACATGCACTTCTCCATTTGATGTTGTACAGGTGACAGACTTATTTAAATAGTCGACAATTACTTGATGTCCTTCTAACCAATCCATCCCCATAAACATATCATAGGAGCCCAAAGGTAATATATTTCAATTTATGGTGGTTTGAATTCCATTCAAAGACACTAGACATGTCTTCACCCAAATTATCACTTTCCTTTTTGTCCTCGTGGCTAGTTGAACCAGCTACAAATTTGTATATTTTTCGTATTTTAATTTACATTTTTTTACTACTAAAGGGCTAACATAACTCAAGCTAGCACTAGGATCTACTAATACAAAAATAGATTGGTTACGAATAGTACCTTCAATTATTACTTTGTTTTTACCAAAAAGATTTGCAATTCTCCATAGTTGGGGAGTGAGCTAGGAGCTAAGATTTATTGAAAAAATTATAGGCATGATTATGGAAAGAATGATGTGAGTATGGGGGGGAGACCTAGGGCTCCCTCCTATATAATTGTGGTAACAAATAAAGGAAAAGGATTTCGAGGAAGGTTCAGAATTTCAGCAAAAGGGTCAAAAGGAATGAATCAAGGAGTAGATGGGACTAGCAAACAGAAATTGTTTGGTTAGAAAAGGGGTGAAGACAGAGGTATGACAAAGGACCAATCATATCAGCTGCAGAAAAAAAATAAGGCTAATGGGAATGGCTCATGCAAGCCTAAAATGGTGGTAATTGCGAAGGTCGTTATTACAAACCCTCATACCTCAGTGTTCAGAGAATGAATGTGCACGTATGTTGTAATATGTAAGTTCATGGGGTTGTGGCCAATGGAGAAAGCCCTCTAAAATTGGATCAAGCAACATTGGAAGCCAAGTGGTGAGTTAGAACTACAAGTAGGGTTGAAAGGTTTTTTTACGGTGGTATTTTCAAATTTGGAGGACAGAGATCAGGCATTTGATGGGGGTTACCTTATTTCTTTGCCTTTGTTGGGTTGTATATGTGTACATGGAAGGAAAATTTTACCCTATAAAAAGAGAAGTTCACAAGTGTTCCAGTGTGGATTAGGATGTATTCCTTGCCCCTGGATTATTGGTTATCATCGACCTTTAAACTTATTGGTGAAAACTTGGGTAAGTTTCTTAAGATTTCGAATGTGACTCTGCATGGAAGATATACTTCTTATGAAAGGATATGCATAGAGATGGATGTATCTGGAGCCTTACAAAAGAAATCTGGTTGGAATTCCAGAATGAATTATGGCTATAGCCCATTGATTATTAATATATACCTTTTAGATGCATACGCTGCCATGAGCATGGGAATCTGATAACGGAATGCCCCATAAATTTCTCTGAGGACCAACACAAGGATCATGAGTAGAAAGATGTTGAAGGCTTGGTTAAACCAATTTAGAGAGGACGAGCCAATAGGAGACAGTAGTAAAGAAATCTAAGAGGGAGAAATGCATCAAAGAACACTTTTAGCATGCTTTCAAAGATGGCACCTAAGGAATATTGGAACAACAGAGACAAATTGGAAAATCATGATTACCACAACACATAAGGAACTATAGAGGTTTAGGAAAACCTTATTAAAAGAATGGAGATTCAAGATCTGGGGAAATACCTTAAAGGGGACTCTGAAATGGCACCAAGTGAAGTAGGTACTAAGGACCCCAATCTCCAATAATAATGGAAAGGGAGGGAATGGACTTGTAGAGTATGGTGGAGTAATGGAGAAAGAAATGGTTAGATGCAACTCTGGTGGAATAGGTACATCAGATCCAATATCTTTATCTCATGCGATAGGATGCAAAACTTCGGGGGGTTAAAGTGGTAACATGGGGAAATTAGTGATATGGGAATCAAGGTGATTGAATCCCAACTCCCCACAATGCCAAAACAAACCAAAAGGAAAAGAGGAAGAAATTCAAATAGTGTGGATGTCCAGAAGTTAGGAGCAGTGTTGATTAACTCAGGTAGGATGAGAACTCTCAACTCACTCCCTAACCCCCCTAGTTAAATATGAAATTTATTACTTGGAATGTGAGAGGTATGAATAGCCTTATAAAACAAAGACTGTTAAAGAAGAAGATAAGAAAGGAAAAGTCAAATCTAACATTTATTCAATAAACAGAACATATGATGGATAAGATAAAAGAATTAGATAGGAAGCTAGGTAGAAGATTTGGTTACCTAGATCTAGAAACTCAAAGTAATGCAAGAGGATTAGTCACCTGGTGGAATCCTCAGGTAATGAAATTGATAGCTACAGAATCCACAATATTCTTCCTCTCTTTGCAAATTTAGATAATAGGTGCTCCTAAGTCCATTTTTCTTACAAATGTTTATGGACAACAGAGAATTGATGAGAAATTAGGCTTCATTCAAGCCTTCAAGGACCTAAGAAGAAGAAATTTGAACCATCACTAGATTATAGGGGGAGATTTCAATATTTTAAACTTCATTGGCATAAAAGAGAGGGAGTCTGAGATGATTAGATAGAGACTCTGAGGCCTTCAAAAGTTTCATAGAAGATGAAAAAATGATTGATATTGGTATAGGTAATGGGATCGTTACCTATACTAATAAAAGAAGTGGGGAGCATCAAATAGCCTCTAGGCTTGATAGATTCCTAATCTTAGAGGATATGTTGTTGCAGGGGATGGGTATCGAGGAAAATATTCTCCCCTGTGCAGGTTTGGATCATTGGTCTGTGGTACTGATAGTAGCAATGTTGGGAACTCTAAAATAGACCATTCATATTTGAGGCCTTCTGGATAAATCGCTCCATTTTATGGAGAATATTAAGAAATGGTGGGTAGATCCTCTACTAATATGAGGCACCAAGATGTTCAAAATCTAAGATAGGTTGAAGTATATTAAAGACAAACTCAAGAACTAGAATAAAGTCGATTTTGGTAATATCTTTTAGGTAAAAAAATAACTGGAGGTGAAGATGGAGGAATTGTAGAGATCGTTGGTGGAAGAGGGATATACAATTGTGAAAAGTAAAGAGGAGCTAGAGCTCTTGAATAAATGGGAGGAAATATGCCTATAGGGGGGAATATTATGGAAGCAGAAATCTAAAGTTATGTGGTTACAGGAAGGCGAAAAGAACATAAATTTTTTCCATGGGTTGACAATAGAACACAAAAATTCAAACAAAATTCTTAGAATAAAGGATGCAGAGGGACAGTCTTATGAAGCTCACAGGGACATCGAGGATGTGTTGGTGCAACATTTTTAAAAGATCGAAAAAGAGACTTATGTTGATAGATCAAAAGTGATCCAAAAGATTGTTAGGAACATTCCCAAACTGATCTTTGAGGAGCATAATAAGATTCTGAATAAATCCATTTCCATGGAGGAGGTTGCCTAGGCCGTTCAAGAAATGCCCAACAGTAAAGCTCTCGTCCTAAATGGTTTCACCATTGACTTATTTAAATCCTATTGGAAGGTGGTTAAACAAGATTCTTTTTAAGTTATGGTAGAGTATCATGATTCTTCTACTATCCTTAAGGCCTTAAATTACATGTTTATAACTCTAATCCCAAAGGAGGAAGAAGCTATTACCCTGAAAAATGTTCACCCAATAGCCCTATGAAATGTGATATGCAAGAAAATCTCAAAAGTTATAGCCAATCACCTAAAAATGGTTCTTCCTATGTTTATTTTGGAAGAACAACCTGGCTTTGTCGAAGGGAGGCAAATATTGGACAATGTTATCCATGCCCATGAGATAGCTCATTCCCTCAAAAGCATGGGGAAGGCTAGAATAATAATTTAGCTAGAACTGTCCAAGGCATATGATAAGGTCACCTGGGAATATATGGAAGCAATGTTAAAGGCTTTTGTTTTTTATCATCTTTAGATCAGATGGATCATGTCCATGGTGACTTCCCCCAATTTTTCGATATTAGTTAACGGTGTTTGTACTAAACCATTTTTTCCTTATCAAGGGATTCATCAATGGGACCCCATGTCTCATTTATTTATCATTATAATGATGGAAGGAGTTGAAATGGATATCAAGGTTTATGCTAGGGAGGGGGATATCAAAGGTCTTCAACTGTATGAAGGGTGCCCATCTACAATGCACCAATAGTTTGTAGATGACACCATGTTACATGGAATTCCCACGGTGAAAGAGGCCAAATCATTTAAGGCCATCTTGAACACTTTCACGGGATCCTAAAGTATGGAGATTAAACATTCTAAATCCAATGATTTTATTTTTTAATACTCATATCCCTATATAAAGGAATTTGACAACCATTTTGGGATTCCAAAGGAATACTCTTCCTTCAAGATATCTAGGTATCCCACTAAGAGAAAGTGCTTGGAATAAATCAAATTGGGAGAAATTTGTATCTAAATTGGAGGACAGGGTTAAAAGTTGGACGTATAGAGCCCTAAATTTAGCTGGAAGGTTACTATTGACTAAATCAGTTCTACAAGTGATACCAGGGTACATGTTATCAGTATTCCCAACTCCCAAGGAAATTTTACAAAAGATAAGGGAGATCCAAAGGAATTTCTTATGGAAAGGGGTTGAAGACAAGAGGAGATGGGCTCTAGTAGACTCAGAAAAGGTATGTAAACCAAAGTTCTTAGGTGGCCTTGGTTTACAGGATCCGTATACTGACAACAAAGCATGTGGAGCTAAACTATGGTGGCATTGGTTGAAGGATGGTACATCACCTTGGGAAACATTATGGAAGGCAAAATATTCCCAAAATTGGCACTCACGGGACCTCATTCATATGTCGAGGACAACTAAGGGTTCAAAAATCTAGAATTTAGCTTGGGGCAATAGGGAAATTATCCAAAAGCACTGCTTTTGAGAAATTAGAAATGGAAGGACAATGTTGTTCTAGGAGGATGATTGGTAGCAACGACCCAGCCAAATCAAAGAAGAGAGATGCCCAATCTAGTTGGAAACTCAAATCCAAGGACGAACATGGGTACACCAAGATTGGGAATAGGAGACTAAGGATACAAAATGGAGAAGATGGAACCATAATGTCTTTTGGGATTCTTAATAAAAATGACATGGTGTCCTTAGAACTAATGGAATAATTAAATATGAGAAGAATCCTTTGTGCAGAACACAACGGCCAATTGAGGTGGGGACAAAAGGAAGGAGGATAATTTAACCTTAACGAGGCTAGATTCTATATTGAATTCTATCATAGAAGCGAAGTAGACTTGGTGTGGAAAAATTTATGGACGTCATCATAATGGCCCAAGATCAAAACCTTCATATGGTTGTTATTACATCATAAGGTCTTAACATGGGAGAAGCTGGTAAAGAGAGGTTGTATTGGGGATTCCTAGTGCTACCTTTGTGAATGTGAAGAGGAGAACCTAAAAAATCTACTAAATACCTATATATATGCTTCTATTATCTAGGATTGATTATCCTTTATTTTTCGACAAACTAACAGGGTCAGGGACAATATACAAGAAATAATTAGGAAATGATGAGAGAATTAAATAAATAATGAGATGGTTAATCTTACCTGGTGTTTGGACCTTGGATTTTTCATCTGGTCCATGTGGAAGGGACAAATCCGATGAGTTTTTAAAAATAAGAGACTACCTATGGTAAGACTAGTGGAAGTGATTCAGAAGTAGTTGAGGGAAACTATGATCAGTAAAAGAATCAGTGCCTCTAATGAGTAGTTGTCACCACAGGAGGCAAGAATTTTAAAATTATAAAACTTATAGAATCTTGGTTTATATTGACTTAGACCAAAGAACCCCACAATAATTGGGATTCTACCCCCCAAGCGGTTCTTCAAGTTGAATTTTGACGAAGCTTCAAAAGGGAACTCAAGGGATGCGGAAGTAGGAGGAGTTATCATAGGTTGTAAGAGACAAATATGTAGGGTGTTTTTCAACAACCTTGTGCATGCATCAAACAATGTTGCATAATTCACATAAACAATAGAAAAAATGAATGAATGCTAGTTCACATAAAAGAATGAAGCAATACATAGATAATAATACCATATGGGTTCAAATCCTTCCAACATGAATTTGCATTTGGATCCCACTCTCTAACTTAGAAATACTCTTATAGGAAGCAGTAGTGCATATCAGACAAAAGTACTCTTCATTAAAAGCTCGAAATGCAGGTCCAGTTTCATAAAAAATATGTATTAGAAGCACAATAGTGAAACCTCCAATCTAAGTCTTCAAACAAAAATTTCAGGACCCTTTCTAAAAACATGAAAGGGTCTATAAATACTATCTAAACTAACTAACTATGAAATAAAAATGTTGTGTGTTGGTGTCACCGAATCACAAATACATGAAAATCTCCCTGAAATAGATATGCTTGCAGTCGGTAAGGATGGTTCATTGTTTCAGCTGACTATCTTTTGGCTTGAGCTGGCATATGGCGAGCATTGGCTGTAGCGCTGGAGGATGACTCATACGCGAATGCAGCTAGGTAGTATAAGTGGCATCAGTAATTTCAGGAATCATGTAACCGATTGCATTGGTCAGGCATTTGATTGTTGTCCTTTGACTATATGGTTTCACAAGGAAGAACCAAAAGGTTTCCCATGTCAATGTTTGGATTCCCGCGATTAATCTCTACCTCTTTTCCAGCTGCTGCTTCCATGTCTGCTCCAATGATTTAACTAATGGTAATTTTCCTGGGATACATTTTGAAATCAAATTTGACAAATAGAGAGTATTATTAATTAATTCCACTAAATTACCAATCGCCGATCTACATCTCAATGTTTCCCTTTCTGCCTTCATCAATTGAGTTTGCCACTCAAGGAACAGAATTTCCTTGTGTGATTCCAGAATTTGAGGCAGATTTGCAGCTTGCCCTTCCTTGGTTTCTTGCCAGGAAAGAAACTCTGTTAGTGTCTCATCTTCCTACTCCAACTTTTGCCTGTCGTCAACCGACTTATCAATCATGGATGAGGAAATCTCACAGAAGGGAGGAACAAGAGAAATATTATTACATAGCAAGTTCAATTGAGTAGATAATTCTTTGGTTATTTGGAGAGCCTCTGATTTGAATTCCTCTATCTTAGGAAATTCCTTGAACCTTTCTATTTGTAATGACAGTTGAGCAATCTGTTCATCTTTCGATTTGCTCAACTTTTCATTCATTGTCTTTAGCTTGTTCAATGCTTGAGACGGCTCTTTTTGCTTTTGAACTGCATTTTGGTCTATCCTCTATTTCTCTTTGAGAAATTTCTCATTTAATTGCTCGTTTAATTGCTTCTGTGCTGCTAACTACTACTCTAACTTCTCTATCCTCTATTGTTTTTCCTGTACCTGTGTGTCTAGTGAGATGATCGCTTGATCCTTTTCTTTAAGAAAATTGTTGACTTTCGATGTCTTATCCATAGTAGCTGTTGTATATGCCCCGGCATACTGGGAGAGCTTAGTAAGATCTTCGGAAGGGTTGAATTCCTCTCTCCATAACACATTATTTATCTCCATCTATGTAGGTAAAAGAGAAGATTGATCAAGTTTTCTCTTTTTCCTCTGTCTCTTTATTATAGTCCTATGCTTAGGGCTATAGAAGACATCTAAGGGTGGTATTTCTTCTACTCACAGAACAATCTCATCAGAAGGGTTCTCTGGAATTATTTCAACATCTGTTTGATTCATGGGTGGGCTGCTAGTTCCTTCAGATGGAAATATATTAGTCGATGTCTTCTGTCCAGTTGGTGCTTCAGGAGTACTAAATCCCTGCAAGCTCTCAGTATTGCTGATAATTGAGTCAAACTATTGCCATTCTTTGAGTAATTTGGGATCAATATGAATGTTTGAATCAATAATTTCACCGCCCTTTTCTTGTTCTTGCTCCTGCTCCGGTGTTTTTTCTTTCTCAGGAATTTGTTCTACTACAAGAACTTTATCAACAACTTGTTGTTCAGTTTCTCTTTTTGGACTGTCGGGGTTGTGGCTAATAGGTCTAGAGGCAGAGTTTGCAACCTCTGGTTTCTAAGCATATTAAATGCTTCCAGTCCTTCATCTTGATACTTCATCCGAGCCAATGTTTTAACTTGAAATAATGATTTAGCTGAGGAAAATAGATCATTGAATTCATCGGCTTTATGATCAAACTTAGCAAGTTTGACTTGAGACATGACATTATAAGCAACCTGTCTTGGATCATATGGCCTGTTAGGAATTGTGGCCAGATTCAGCATTAGTATCTTTTTTGTCTCCTTCTCTGCATGCTTGTAGTCATGCAAAGTGAAAATGCCACACCGTAAAGGGAAGTTTGGCCAAATATGCTTCTTTGAATCCTTAAGGGTTCTGGATGTCCCTTCTACTATTTATTTGGTAGGCCAACTCTTGAACTGACAATTTATCAGGCACATACAAGGGAAGAACATGGGGTTTAGTAAGGCTACTAAAAAGCCTTATGTAAGTAAATTTCTCCTCCCCGAACCAACTGCCTACTGCTGTTAAATCAACTTCTGCTTCCGGGGATATCCTTTGAGTAGGTTTATTAAAAATAGAATAATATACAGGGAGAATAAAACCATTGCAAATTTTATACAAATGATTTTTGTAATTCGCCTTTCATAACTATTGGTGGTAAATGTGGATTGGATTCAGGTCTTGAGGAGTCCATTTCCACTCAAGTATTGGATATTTCGAATTAAAGCAAATAGTATCCATAATATAAGCACTGTAATAGAACGGGGGAATAATCCGGGAAGTTTTATACACATTTTCTTTATACTCTAAAATTGTTGTAGCTAGTTTATCGGACAAGATATTAGCCCAATCCATTACATAACCATTGATTGCAGCTTCCATTAGGGGTACCATTTCTATGGTGAATTTGGCCGAATCATGTATTCCCCATATCCTACACATCATAGCCCCATCATAACAATAAGGGGAAGACAAAGAGTCAACAGAGTACTTACCTGATGACTCGTGCTTGTGCTTTTTGGGAAAATGTCTCCATTGCTTTATCGGGGCTGACTCTGAATCATTCTCCTTTGTGTATGCCTCCAAGAATGCCTTGTTGTATTACTTCTCAAGTTGAGGTAAGTGGTACATTTTCATGAGATCCTCAGGCTAAAATGAACCAAATATCCTCCCATTAGTTGTGCAAAAGGTTCTGTCTAAGACTGGAATTTTCTCCACTACCCATCTCACTACGTTCGTATATGGTAGGATTTTAGCTCGCGCTG
The DNA here is from genome assembly GCA_000404065.3 of Pinus taeda. NCBI lineage: Eukaryota > Viridiplantae > Streptophyta > Pinopsida > Pinales > Pinaceae > Pinus > Pinus taeda. The sequence goes on from APFE031214003.1 coordinate 14,016, forward strand.
CTATTCTGTGTAGATAGGAACAAGCCAATTCTTTAAGAGTTTCTTCCAATTTGTTAGTGGAGTCAGTTGTGGTTGACTCTGATAATTCCTCAGGGTCCTCGGCTTCTATTAGATTGTAAATGCTCTCCCAGCTCATGTTTCCTAAACCAAGGCACGGCGTATCTGAGATTAATCCTTTCTTGCTTGGTCCAGGATCTTTGACTGGATGAGTTGCTGTCGTAGGGGCTGCTGCTACGGACTTCTTTAATTTCTTACCCATTTTCTCTGGTTCTCTAGTTTCGAAAGAATTCTGCGCAAATAGTTGCAAACAGTGATGCATAGAAAATGTTGCTGCAAGCCAAAATGATAATGAACAAAATTACGTTGATTGGCATAAAATACAATATAGTTAAGGATTACCACGGGTGAAATCCTTTGAAAGATCCATCCTTAACTGCAATATTGAATAGCCGTTTAAACTGTCAATCGTGGTAAATATCATCATAAATGTCCATCACGTCACCCATATGCAAAATGATTGTTTCAAGCGTTCCTTAGATTTTAATGATCAACGATCAACGATTTAATCAGGAATGTCAAAGGGAAGGTGTTTAAGACTTGCTTTAAATATTTCTGATCACCGAAAGGTGATACAATGTAATGTATGCAAACTTCCTTTAATATATTTGCTTTTTGAGATATGCGCCTAATTAATAGATCGTAATCGGGAGTTGCCATGGGCTTCATCCCTTTATCATGTGACTCCTACCGAGTGTCGATCGTCGATTGCCATTAGCTTTATCGCATTAGAGGAATTGAGTAGGCCTCTTCAAATGTTCCTTTATTGTTGACATGGCCGAGTCGCCAATTTTCGATTGCGATTAGCGTTATCGCATCGGAGGAATTAAGGGGCTTTGCTTTATTGTGCGTCGGCATTTGTTTTCCTTGATTTACCGATTGGGATTGCCTTTTCGGATCGGAGCATTGGGTGAGGTTGTTGTTTTGTGTGTTTCCTTTAATATTGCGATATGCGATCTCCGATCGCTTTATCGCAATATTAAATGATTTTTTAATATTATAGAGGAAACATTTTATTTTTTTATTTAAAAGGTTGTATAAAATTATTTATTTACATCAGGTGTTTTGACAAGGATTTTTCTTATGATGAGGCACATATCATTTTACTCACACATCTAACTAAGTTTATTTTTAAAGGGACCCATTTCATATTAAGATTTTGTATAAAAAAATTATGAAATGGGGGGGTCGTTGTACAGCACAACAATTGGCGATTCACTGGGAGAAACAGTTATCTCTTGAGAAAATAATATAATACTTTGACTTCTTAATCTGAAAGCCTTAATAGATAGAGAAAATCTAATATAACTAGGTAATTATAAATTATGAATGTAATGAAAACTATTTTTGCTATTTCTTTCTCATCTCAAAATTAAATACATCCCTAAGTTTTAAGTAAACCTTACTTGGTTGATAATGATAAAACAAAAGACTTCTCTCACCTTGCTTGTATAATAACTCCTTTGTCATAGGTAGAGCCACTGCTGCCAGCAAACGTCCATAGTCTCGACATGGTTACCTTTTAACCATTTAATCATTCATTATCCCATCCATTTCAGAGTATAATTTAAAAGGATGAATCCAAAAGATATGTTTCCACATTTTTTGTATTTCATTTTCTTTTTTCTTTATTTTGTAAGATAAAAAGTCATTGTCCTAGTTTGGTAGCCAGCTGTCGACAATGCCATTCATTGGTTATAATTTAACTGAACAAGCTGGCTCATGATGAGACCCCTTGTCTTATAATTATAAGCCATTACCCCATTTTAGTATGCAGTCTTGGTAATGTTAGTTGAACTAGTCCCCTATGAACATGGTAAGCAGGCTTATAATAAGACCTATTATCTTTTATATCAAATATATTTTAGAATTACACTCTGAAAAATCATAAACTTTGATGGATGGGGTGAATAATTTTATCCTTAAGCTAACATGGATGACAATTTTTGAGAGTTGAAGATGCTAGGCTTGAATCAGTCTTTGCTTTGTATTGATAACCATTTTTAAGCTTCTAAAACTCTTAGAATGATTTACAATATTTTTAAGTTTTGAGAAGATTTTGCAAAAATGAAAATGGTTTTCAGAATTCAATCATACCTAATTCCTAAAATTTTCCTTTTCCTTTAGGTCTTTTCATCTATCAAAAGTAAATATTAAGACTATTTTCTTTTGAGTGACCTTTTCAATATAGTAAAACCAATAGCAAGCTATGTATAAGTTTTATTTCTTATGACAAGAATAAATACAAAAATATAACTGGAAATTGAATATTTACAAAGTGAGAAGGGGTTACCTCCTCAATTGAAGAATTTTTTCAAAATAAGGTCATTGACAGGAAGAGAATCTCTCTTTCCTGATAGATCTTGTAACATGAATGTAGATGGCCCTATCTTCTCACTCATTTGGAATGGTCCAAGCCACACTTTCTAAAACTTAGTGTGCTTTCCTTTATCCTCATGGGCCTTGTCCCACTTCAAAACTAGATCACCAACTTGTAAATGTTTTGAGCCTGTTGAAGCTGTATAAAAAGAAGATTTGATAATTTTTTGATGCTTTCTCCCTTTCTTCCTCTAATTTCAAAATCTGATCATGTCTTAATTGAATAGAAGATGAGGGATTTTCTTCAATAAACTACACTAAAACTAGTGAAGGAAGTATTAAATTTGATGGTATGACAACTTCTTTTCCATACACTAGATTAAATGAGAAGTGCCTATTGAGGCCTTCTGTGTTATGTGGTCTACCCATAATGCAAATATCAAAGACTTACGCCAGTTTTTATTATTTTGTTCAATAGTTCTCTTAATGATTTTGATAAGATTATTATTGGTAAATTCTGCTAAACCATGACCCTGAGGGTGGTAGTTTGCATAATATTTCAATTTGAATCCTCTCTTGAGAGAAAATTCAAGTATAGAATTACTAGAAAAGTAAGATGCATTATCAAAAATAAGAGCGTTTGGGACACCAAACCTAGTAATGATGAACTGATCTATGAATTCAATGATTGCCTCAGAGTTTGTTGTCTTCAAAGGGATTGCTTCCACCCACTTAGTAAAGTAATCAATGGTTGTAAGGATATACCTATGTTGCTTGGATGAATGTGGAATAATATCTCCAATAATGTCCAATCCCCATTGTTCAAAAGGTTGTTCAATGTTGACTAGCTGCAAAGGAAAAGCTGACTTCTTTTGTCTTCCACTGGTAGTTTGACATGTTTGGCATTTCCTTACATATTCATGAGTATCTTTGAATAAAGTGGGCCAATAGTACCCAGCATGAATGATTTTGTGGGTTGTTGTATCAGCGCCAAAATGTCCTACCGGACCATCATGTAGTTCCTGCAAGACCTTTTGTGCTTTAGGTTTTTTTAAGCATCTTAACAATATTGAATCATAATTCCACCTAAACAACACATCATCAACAATCATGAAATTTGTTTCCTTTAGTCTTATGGCACACTTGTTTTTATAGGAAAGGTTAGAAGGAGCGTACCCATTTTTTAAGTAGAATATCAAATCTGCATATTGGGATTCAAGATTGATTGTACTTATCTCATTGATTTCTTCAATATCGTTTGTACCTTCATGTTCCTGAATATTAGAAGCTCTTGCTAACAACCTGCAAAAACCTTGGCCTTTGACAATGTTTGTGGTTTTATGTCCAAATCATATTCTTGTAATGCTGTGACCCAATTTTCCCTTTTTTCTCCCAGTTCCCTTTGAATTAGTAACTATCTTACTGCTGAAAAAAGGACTATAAATTTTGTATGAGCCTTTAGGAGAAAGGGCCTAAAATGTTTAATGGCTTTATATACAGCAAAGGCTTGTTTTTCAACTTCGGAGTAATTGAGTTCAGCACCTTGAAGGTTTGAACTATAAAATGAAATTGGTGCTTCCAAGTTTTGATTATTGATTTGTGTTAGCACTAATGTGTAAGATGAATCGGATGCGAGAGTATATAAGATGAAATGATTTGAAAAATCAGGAGTGTTTAATGCAGGATCATTTATGATTGCTTGCTTGATCAAATCAAAAGCTTCTTTTTCTACATGTCCCCATTTAAACACTAAATTCTTCTTAATCATGGTTTTTAATGGTAAAACAATCTGCGAAAAATCTGGGGCAAATCTTTTTACAAGATTAATTTGGCCTAAAAATGATTGCATTGTCTTTTTATTATGTGGTAATGGAATATTAGAAATCTCTTTGATTCTATCTGGATCAATATAAATAACATCCTTTGAAACGATGAACTTCAAGAGCTTACCTTGGTCAAGAGAAAAAAAGGATTTCTTAGGATTGAGTGAAATGCCATACCTTTTGCAGCACTCAAAGATTTGTTTCAAATCATGTAAGTGACTTGATATTTTCTTAGAGAAAACAATAATGTCATCCAAGTAGACAACTATTGATTTATTGATTAGGCCTTTGAATGCGATGTCCATTGCTCTTTGAAATGTAGCTCCAGCATTGATCAATCCAAAAGACATTTTTTGATAGGCATAAGTTCCCCATTTGGTTCTGAAGGTAGTCTTAAGTCTATCATCAAGGTGGACCAAAATTTGGTTATACCCTAAAAAACCGTCTAGGAAGGACATTAATTCAGAACCAGCCACCGAATGGAGAGTTTGATCCGTGGTAGATAAAGGGAAGTTATCCTTTTGACTTGCTTTATTAAGATTTCTGAAATTAATACAAATTCTAATGTCACCATTTTTTTCCCTACTGGCACCGTGTTGGACACCTAATTTGAATGTCTAACAGGAAAAATTATCTTAGCTTTCAAGAGTTTGTTTAATTCAGCTTTTATTTGACTCTCTAAGTTAGGATGAATCTTCCTTAACTTTTGTTTTACTAGTTTTTCTTCAGATAACATCGGAATTGTATGTTGTATGATAGATGTATCGTGCGTTTTCAAATCATCATATTTCCAAGTGAAGACATTTTTATATTTGTGCAATAATCTGATAAATGCAATTCTTTCTTTTGGTGTAGGTCCTAATCCCAAATTGGTGTTTTGTGGATTCTCCTTAGTACCAAGGTTTATTAATTCAAATCTCAAAGTAGAACTTTGAAGCTTTGAATTAGTAACCTGTTTAAACCTATCTTTAATGTCATGAAGATCCTCAAGTTTGACCACTAGTTTAGGTGTTGAGTTTTCTTCAAGTTTTTCCTTCATTTGAAGATCATGCTCACTTTCATTAATAATTTGATCACCATAGGACTTATCAGAAGTTAAGAAATTTAAAATGTCATCATCACGATTGAATACTCGCCAATTAGTGACATTGTCAGGAATGGATGGCCTGAAAACTAATTCTACTGAAAACCTATCGGGACTGTAATCTTCAGATGGCAGGAGCTTAGAAGCAACATTAGCTAGCAAATCTGTTGTTGCATTCTGAGATCTCGAGATGGGAGAAATATTAAATGCTAGAAAATGAGACACAAGGTCTTGCACTAAGGATTGATAATGTTTAAGGTGACTAGAAAGGCAATGTATAGTATTTCTAACTTGTCTTATTACAATTTCAGAGTCACCGAACACTTTTAAATATTGAATTGTAAGACCAATAGCTTTATAAAGTCCTTGAATCAAGGCTTCATATTCAGCCCTATTGTTTGTGCACTCAAATTCTAATCTGCATGATAACATAACCTTTTCTCCCTCGAGACTAACCAAAATACATCCTGCCCATGCACCTTCATTTGATTTAGACCCATCAAAATATAATGAGCAAAACAAAGATTTATCTACAGTTTTATTTACAATTTCCTCAGTAATTTTAACACATCTTGATGTATATGATTGGGAAAAAATTTCAATTTGAGATGTGACACTAGTAACTGAGAAAGGTGATGATTGAGCAGTAGAATTTCCAAAGAATGATTCGAATGAATAGTTACCCAAAATGTTGTTGTTGAATGTTATTGGCTGGTTTTCTTGTTCAAACTCAGTAACAGTGTGAGTCATATGTTTCTCCTGATCAATCTTGATCTGATTTGGATTTCCTTTATAGGGCAGTCACATGTGTGACCAATCAGTGGAAATGTAGCCATGAAGTTTCTTAGAACAGTGTCTACTTAAGATCAAACCATAGAACTTAGGAATATGAGCGATTAAGATATCAATTCTCTGAACAACTCTTGGGTCAGCTGATAACCTAATGGTAACTGAATTGATTTCTCCTAATACTTGGACCTTAGTTCTATCCAACTGGACAATATGAATTGCAGACTTTTGGGGTTCAATATTCAGCTTAGAACAAACTGAGGCTGGCATTATATTCGAAGAAGCCCCTAAGTCTATCAAGCAATTGTGCAAATTTTTATTATAAATTTCGTAGGTCAAGAGAAAAGGAGAAGTATGAGAATTTGATTTATCTCCGATTAAAACAACATTAGTAGCTTCTACCCTACCAAGAGGTGGTTTACCTATCTAATTAGCAGCTTTGGATAGTACACCATTTGGAAGAGCAGAGGAAGGTACCGTATCTAACTCCTTAAGTACCAATTTTTGTTGATGTTTGAGTTTAGTAAGCTCAAACATTGTGATGTTTGCCTTTGTTTTCTTCATGTCTTTAATAATGTTGTAATCCATAGAGTCTGTAACTACTAATGTTTTAGATGTTGTAGGTGGATTTGAGGCTGATGGATGATTTTGAGAAGGTACAGTCGTAGACTTCTTTGTAGGAACTTTTTCTTTAGTAGTGGTACCTGCATTCCTTTTCTTCTAAGTTATTTGAATAGGTTCAGAAGTACCTTTGCTCCTAGTAGTTATAGGGAAAGCTTCTTGTTCGTTTTCTATATCGAAATTAGGCAAGATAAAGTCCCACATCCCATGACATTCTACAGTTACCTTTTCTTCAGTTTCTTCAGATGATAAAACTGTCTCTTCTTCTTCTTCTTCCTCTTCAGGGTCTGAGTCTGCATTGGATATAGTATTTGGAGGCTTTGATTCGTGTTTCTTAAAGTTTCTAAATGGCCTTTTCGTTGAAGTCTCAGCTACTTGCTTCTTGATTTCTATCATTTCATTTGACATAGTTTTGAGAACTTTTTGGAGACCTTCCATATCATAGGGATCTTTAGCCACTTTCTTTTTTGAATCATCTTTGAAGGAGGCCTTTTTTTATTTTCTATCTTCAAGAGCAGCTTTCTTTTGTAAGGAAATGATGTGTTTCTCTACAGCAAGTGCTTCTTTCATATTTTTCGCTAGGGTTGGTTTTGCAGCTCTATCTACAAAAATAGCTATATTTGAGGGTAAAGTTGTTATATACCATTCGCTTCTAACTTGCTCAATAAGTTTAGAGGTGGTTGGGATCTTATTCAAGAGTTTATTGAACCGTGAATTGAACTCTTTTATAGGTTCTTTAGATTCTATCCTAAGATTTGAAAGATCATTAATTAACGTCGCTAGAGATCTGTCATCACCATATTTAGTCAAGAACTGTTCTTGAAAAATATTCCAACTGGTAATGGATCTTGATGGCAATGAAAAGTACCAAGACCCAAATGATCCTTGTAAGGTATAAGGGAAAAGCCTAACAACCACATCTTCCTTTGTAACTCCTTTTAAATTAATTGACAACATAAAGTTGTTAATGTGGTCATCTGCCTGTATGCCTGCATCTAGATTAAATTTCGGCAACCATTTCTCAGGATAAGCTGGCAAAGGGTTTAATGGTGCAAGCATAGTGACTGCACCAAGATTATTCCATGGATTTTGTGCCATTGTCAAACTACTACTAGATGACAGTGCCGATGATGTTCCAGATGATTGGGAAGAAGTAGATATCGAATTTTGAGGAGGTTGAGAAGCAAATGTTGAAGTCCCAGTTCCCTATTGAACAACAATTTGGAGTGGAGGAGTGAATGGTTGACTTCGCACTGGAGAAGATGAAATGGATGATGATGACAAGAAAGTTTCACTATCAGATCCTTCAGTTGTTTTCCTTGCCCATTTCCTTTTAGGCAAAGGTAACTCAGTAGGTTCAATACCAAGCTTTTCACTCTGAAGTCTAGTGAGAGGGTGAGAAGGAATGAATTGCGAAGTTATACTGCCTTGAGATACCTCAGATTTTTGTGGAGATATTGAGAATACTTGAAGTGTATGGATAAGGGACTATACTTCAGGAGATTCTGGAGTTAAATTTTCTGAGATATTTTGGGGTTGAGCAGTGGTCATTGACTCTTCTACTTCTCGCTTGGAAACTGGGGTTCCAACCTGCAAGGGAGAAGTCGGAGGTGAGGTGGAGGGAGATTTACTCTCAGAATGGGTTGTAGATTTGGCTTTGCTCGCCATTCATAGTTCATGCCCTCCTTCTGGCACCAAAAATGTTGATGCCTCAAAAAGTGTTGCATCAACATCATGGAAAACCACCCAGTTCGGACCTTAAAGGCATCTCATTTTCTGTTTGGTGTGGTGGCTCCGACTAGATATAATGGGACCAGTTTCCCAATGATTTATGAATGGGATGGATAAATATCTGATTTACTTATATCTAATGGTAAATAATGAAATATTTATTCTAAAATGCAATACTAATCTATCCCAGGAAATTTTTGTTTTAGTGCAACTCTTAATGGTTCTCATTGAAAAATAAGCATGTAGATAACTTTACTTTTAAACAAGAATATTCATTTATATGATAATTACTTTATTCAAATAGTTGAACAAAGTAATAATTAAAACATTATTGCACTGATTTTATATATCATTGACGCATATATAGATGAAAGATAACAATTCTTAAACATTCAATAGTGATAAGTAAAAGAGATTGTTGCAAGAACTTTATACATACATCAATAATAGCAAAAATGAATGAACGCTAGTTCACATAAAAGAATGAAGCAAAACATAGATAATAGTACCATATTAGTTTGAAACCCCTCCGACATGAATTTGCATTTGGATCCCGCTCTCTAACTTAGAAATACTCTTATAGGAAGCAGTAGTGCATATAAGACAAAAGTACTCTTCATTAAAAGCTCAGAATACAGGTCCAGTTTCATAAAAATATATATTGGAAGCACAATAGTGCAACTTCCAATCCAAGTCTTCATACAAAATTTTTAGGACCCTTTCTAAAAACATGAAAGGGTCTATAAATACTATCTAGACTAACTAACTATGAAATAAAAATGTTGTGAGTTGGTGTAACCAAATCACCAATACATGAAATCTCCCCGAAATAGATATGCTTGTAGTTGGTAAGGATGGTTCATTGTTTCGACTGACTATTTTTTGGCTTGAGATGGCATATGGCGAGCATCGGTTGCAATTCTGGAGGATGAATCATACACGAATGAAGCTGAGCAATATAGGTGGCATCAGTAATTTTAGGAATCATGTAACCGATTGCATCGATCAAGCATTTAATTGTTGTCCTTTGACTATATGGTTTCACAAGGAAGAACAAAAAGGTTTCCCATGTTAAAGTTTGGGTGTCCGCAATTAATCTCTACCTCTTTTCCAGCTCCTGCTTCCATGTCTGCTCCAATGCATTGACTGATGGAAATTTCCCTCGAGTACATTCTGAAATTAAATTCAACAAATAAAGAGTATCATTAATTAATTCCACTAAATTACCAGTCGCTGATCTACATCTCGATGTTGCCCTTTCTGCCTTCATCAGTTGAGTTTGCCACTCAAGGAACAAGATTTCCTTGTGTGATTCTAGAATTCGAGGCAGATTTGTGCTTGTCCTTCCTTGGTTTCTTGCCAGGAAATAAACTTTGTTAGTGTTTCATCTGCCTACTCCAACTTTTGTCTGTTGTCAACTGACTTATCAATCATAGATGAGGAAATTTCACAGAAAGGAGGAAAGAGAGAAATATTATTACATAACAAGCCCAACTGAGTAGATAGTGCCTTAGTAATTTGGAGAGCCTCTGATTTGAATTCCTCTACTTTAGGAAATTCTTTGAACCTTTCTATTTGCAATGACAATTGAGCGATCTGTTCATCTTTCGATTTGCTCAATTTTTCATTCATTGTCTTTAGCTTGTTCAATGCTTGAGATAGCTCTTTCTACTTATGCACTGCATGTTGGTCTATCCTCTGCTTCTCTTTTATCAATTGCTCATTTAATTGCTCATTTGATTACTTTTGTGCTGCTAACTGCTGCTTTAACTATTCTATCCTCTGTTGTTTTTCCTCTATCTGTGTCTCCAATGAGATGATTTCTTGATCCTTTTCTTTAAGAAAATTGCTGACTTCCGATGCCTTGTCCATAGTAGCTGTTGTATATGCCCCAACATACTGAGAGAGTTTAGTAAGATCTTAGGAAGGGTTGACTTCCTCTCTCCATACCACATTAGTTGTCTCCATCTATGTAGGTAAAAGAGAAGATTGATCAAGTTTTCTCTTTTTCCTCTGCCTCTTTATTATAGCCCTATGCTTAGGGTTGTAGAAGACATCTAAGGGTGGTATTTCTTCTACACGTAGAACAATCTCATCGGAAGGGTTCTCTGAAATCATTTCAACATCTATCTGGGTCATGGATGGGCCGCTAGTTCCTTCAGTTGAAACTGTATTAGTTGTTGTCTTCTATCCAGTTGTTACTTCGGGTGTATTAAATCCCTGCAAGCTCTCAGTATTGCTGATAATTGAGTCAAACTATTGCCATTATTTGAGTAGTTTGGGATCAATATGAACGTCTGAATTAATAAGTTCATCGCCCTTTTCTTCTTCTTGCTCCTACTCTGGTGTTTTTTCTTTCTTAGGAACTTTTTCCACTGCAGGGGCTTTGTCAACAGTTTGTTGTTCAGTTCACTTGACTAGACTATCGGGGTTGTGATTAATAGGTATAGAGGTAGAGTTTGCCACCTCTGGTCTCTAAGCATATTAAATGTTTTTAGCCCTTCATCTTGATACCTCATCCTGGCCAATGTTTTATCTTGAAATAATGATTCAGCTGAGGAAAATAGATCATCGAATTCATCGGCTTTATGATCAAACTTAGCAAGTTTGGCTTGAGATGTGACATTATAAGCAACCTGTCTTGGATCATATGGCCTATCAGGAATTGTGGCCAGATTCAACATTAGCATCTTTTATGTCTCCTTCTCTGCATGCTTGTAGTCATGTAGAGTGAAAATGCTGCACCGTAAAGGGAAGATTGGCCACATATGCTTCTTTGAATCCTTAAGGGTTTTGGATGTCCCTTCTACTGTTATTTGGTAGGCCAACTCCCGAGCTAACAATTTATCAGGCACATACAAGGGAAGAACATGGGATTTAGTAAGGCTACCAAAAAGCCTTATATAAGTAAATTTTTCCTCCCCAAACCAACTACCTACTGCTGTTAAATCAATTTCTGCTTCCAAGGATATCCTTGGAGCAGGTTTACTAAAAATAGAATAATATACAGGGAGAATAAAACCATTTCAAATTTTATACAAATTATTTTTGTAATTTGCCTTCCATAGCTATTGGTGGTAAATATGGATTGGATTCGAGTCTTGAGGAGTCCATTTCCACCCAAGTATTGGATATTCCGAATTAAAGCAAATAGTATCCATAATATAAGCACTGTAATAGAACAGGGGAATAATCTGGGAAGTTTTATGTGCATTTGTTCTGTACTCTAAAATTGTTGCGGCTAGTTTATCGGACAAGATATTAGCCCAATCCATTACATAACCATTGATTGCAAATTCCATTAGGGGTACCATTTCTATGGTGAATTTGGCCGAATCATGTATTCCCCACATTCTACACATCATAGCCCTGGCATAACAATAAGGGGAAGCCAAAGAGTCAACAGAGTACTTACCTGATGACTCATGCTTGTGCTTTTAAGGAAAATGTCTCCATTGCTTTATCGGGGTTGACTCTGAATTGTTCTCATTTGCAAACGCCTTGTTGTATCACTTCTCAGGTCGAGGTAAGTGGTACGTTTTCATGAGATCCTCAGGTTGAAATGAGCCAAATATCCTCCCATCAGTTGTGCAAAAGGTTCTATCCGAGACTAGAATTTTATCCACCACTCATCTTACTACATCCGTATATGGCAAGATTTTAGCTCGCACTGCTATTTTGTGTAGATAGGAATAGCCTAACTCTTTAAAAGTTCCTTCCAATTTGTTAGTTGAATCATCTGTGGCTTCCTCTGATAATTCCTCAGGGTCCTCTGCTTCTATTAGATTGTAAATGCTCTCCCAACTTGTGTTTTCTAGACCAAGGCATGTCGTATCTGAGATTAATCCTTTCTTGCTTGGTCCAGGATATTTGATTGGATGAGCTGTTGCTGTGGACTGATTTGATTTCTTACCCATTTTTTCTAGTTCTCTGGTTTCTGAACAAATAGTTGCAAACAATGAAATAGAGAAAACGCTGCTGCAAGCCAATATGATAGTGAATAGAATTACGTCGATTGGCATAAAATAAAATATAGTTAAGGATTACCACAGATGAAATTCTTTGAAAGATCCATCCTTAACTGCAATACTCAATAGCCATTTGAACTGTTAATCGTGATAATTAACATCATAAATTCCCATCACGTTGCCCATATGAGGAATGATTGTTTCAAGCGTGCTTTAGATTTTATTGATCGATGGTCGGCAATAAACCACTAATCGACGATCAGGAGTGTCAAAGGGAATGCTTTTAAAACTTGCTTTAAATATCTCCAATCACCAAAAGGCGATACAACATGCAAACTTCCTTTAATATATATTTGGTTTTCGAGATGTGCGCCCAATTAATAGACCGCAGTCAGGATTTGGCATGGTCCTTCATATCTTTATCATGTGACTCTGCCGAGTGTCGATCGCTGATTTCGATTAGCATTATTGTATCAGGAGTTTTTGGTTAGGCCTCTCATATGTCCCTTTATTGTTGACATGGCCGATTTGCTGATTGCGATTTGTTTAATCACATCGGAGGAATTGAGGGGCTTTGCTTTATTGTGCGTCGGCATTTGTTTTCCCTGCTTTTCCTATAGCGATTACCTTTTCGGGTCAGAGGATTGGGTGATGTTGTTTTTTATGTGTTTCCTTTAATATTGCGATATGCGATCTTCGATTGCTTTATCGCAATATAGAATGATTTTTTTAAAATTATAAAGAAACACTTTGTTAGGCCCCTATACTACTAGTGTCACCCTTTATTGTTATTAGCACAAACCACTTATTATATTGATGTACCCATGTAGTGCCCATATTGTTACTATTGTGCCCCATAGAAGCCCACTATTATTATTATTGTGCCCTTACATTATTATTGTTATGTCGGCTCCGGTTATGTTATGACCCCTTAGACTCCTATATATAGAAAGGAGGTCTTTTCATTTGTATCATCCAAGAATTGTTCATTTATGTAATGTAAAGGAGGTTGGCCCCTCGAAGAGGCTGAATTCTAGGCGTTGATCTATCTTTTCTATCTTTTCTTGAGCTGGTTTCATAACATTTGGTATCAGAGCTTTGGATTCTAGGGTTTCGCTGCTCCAACAAAGTCATCGTGGAATTTTCGCTATAACTTTTTTTCTGTGACGTTTCAGAAGTCGCAAAAAAAACCCATTTGAGAAGAATTGCCGCTGAACTTTGGGTCCGAATTTCAGAGCGTTTCGTGGGATATTTTCGGAGATATGATCTGAGGAAGTTGGCCTTTTGCAGACTCCTGAATTACACTCAAAACAGGTGACCTGGGGAAAATCGTCATAACTTTCTTTCTGAGCATCGGATTGAAATTTCGTAAGAAGGTGCAGAAAGAGGACGGACTGTAGTTTTTATTTATATATCTTTTAGAGTCAAAGGTTGAAACAGTGACACGTGGCACGTCGTACAAGTTCGCTCTACTGAATTAGTCTATAATCAGGTCACTGTGGGAGATTTGGCATAACTCTTCATTGGAGAATCCAATTGGGGTCAGACTGGTGGCATTGGAAAGAGGACACAGAGAAATACTACAGGTCATAGTTTCAGAGCTTAAAGATCTAAAAGTACATAGTTACAGGCATTTCAAGATTGAGCTCCTAAAATCAAGAAAAAGCAAGATGAGGAAGTTTGATGGCAAGGATGCGGTAAATTGGATACGTCAAATGGAGCAATATTTTGATCTAAATGGTGTACCATCATTACAAAAGGTATGTATTGCATCTTCATATTTAGAACTGGATCATTTTTTATGGTATAAAGGGCTTTGTTCTCGTAAAAGACTTGTTACATGGTCAATTTTCACAGAGGAAATGATAGCACATTATGAGGATACAAAGAGCAACACCTTCTTTAGAACAACACCACAACAATTGGAAAGAGTAAAAGGGCTTCATGACATAGTGGAAAGAAAAATTATGGAAACCAGGAGGCATACCCCTCACAACTATAAAGATGGAAATGTTGTTTCTCCTAGCCTTCCACAACCTACAAGGGTTACACCACAACAATT